>JANHGB010009190.1:0-22084 GCA_026283785.1 Coracopsis vasa
CTGCCCCATCCCTGGCAGTGTTCAAGGCCAGGTTGGACAGGGCTTGGAGCAACCTGCTCTAGTGGAAGGTGTCCCTGACCATGGCAGGGGCTTGGAACTTTAAGGCTTTAAGGTCCTTTCCAACCCAAACCAGTCTGTGATATTTCAGGCGTTCCATGTTGATCCCTTAACAAGCCCATTACGGTTTAACCTGGCAGGCAGTCAACACCACACTGCCATTTGCTCCTTTCCCCCTCAGTGGGATGGGGGAGAGAATCAGTTGACAGAAGACAGTTTAATAGGACAGAAAAGGAACGGAAAGCAATAGTAATAATGATAGAAGAATATACAAAGCAAGTGATGCACAATGCAATTGCTCACCACCCACTGACTGATGTCTAGCAAGTTCCCGAGCAGTGGGTCACCCCTTGGCCAATTCCCCCCATGCTTTTTGTTCAGCATGCCACCATATGGTCTGGAATATCCCCCGGGTCAGTTGGGGTCTGCTGTTTCAGCTGTGTCCCATTTCAGCTCCTTGTGCACCCCCAGCCTCCTTGCTGGTAGATGGTGTGAAGAGCAGAAGAGTCCTTGACTCTGTGTAAGCATTGCTCAGCAACAACTGAAACATCCCTGCATCACCAACATTATTCTCATCCTAAATCCAAAACACAGCACTGTATCAGCTACTAAAGAGACAATTAACTCTATTCCAGCTGAAACCACAACAAGGCCACAGTTTCCTTCCTGTAAAATGAGTTTAAAAGCCCTTTCTCATTGCACAGAGCTACGACATGGATAAAGGCAGCCCCTGCTCTGAGGCAGTCAGAGAGGACACTCAGCCCCTGTGTAGCACCAAGAGGTGCCAGGTCTCAGCGGCCGGGGCAGCTCCAACCGCTCTATCTTCACCTCAGGGAAAATTATACGGAGACGACAAAGCTGCTTCCTAAAATAGCCTGTAGCTACAATATAGTGCCCTCGAGCCACCAAACTCAACATTCATTTTTATTACCAGATTTTCTCAACACCCTCTGCTAAAAGAAAAGTTGCCTCACCACGCTTTTTTTTGGAGAATTTTCCTTTTTAGCTCCATCTTTCAGACAGGCACACTTATCATATTCATGGCTAGCCCTGCAAGCAGGATGTAAATCACTCTACCAGCTCAGCTGCCACGTATTTAATAACTTATTCACAGTTGCAGGAGCAAAAAAAAGGTTAGATTATATGATGGGGAAACAAAGAGGGAATATAATTTCCAGGAGTTATACAGGGCTTTCCGTAAATACTTTAAGTATCACGGTGGAGGGAACCCCCTTCGCCTTCATCATGCTACAAGGGCTAAAGCTGGAGTCTGAGTAAAAATGAATGTTGGTGGTTGATGCCCCTTGTGCATGGGAGAGAATAGCTGCTTGTAAGCAAGAGCAAGAGAAGGGGAAGTCAGTTTGCTGAGGAAAAGGAAAAAAAGGAAAGAGAAAAAGGTTTTGTTTGTCCGACAGAGCTGTACAATTGTCTGCAAATGCCAAGGAGGGCAAAACTCTCTGAAGACATGTCAAGCCCCTGATCCAGCTGTCAATTGTTCTCGTAGGCAGAAAATGAAGGATGACATGTGAAATGAATTCATACCATGCCTGTGCAGTGGAAGCGGCTCTCATCCTCCCCAGCCAGCCGCTCCGCAGCCACGGGCCAGGAGAAGGAAGTGCTATGCAGATCCTGCTATTAGCATGATTGACCTAATATTGGATGACTCTGTACCCAAGTGCTTATGTGAAATAATAAGCCTGGCTACTGAGCAATTATTAAATACAAGGAATTGTTAAATCCTTGCATTGTGCATATTCTAAAGGAAATTAATCATTTTGAACTCTGGAGAATAGAGTTTTATAAGAAGGGAAGAAATAGCAAATACACAATAGGGTATTTAAATGCTAATACAGCCAAACAGTTGAAAGCATAGCATACATTTTAATATTGGTTTACTTAATACTAATTATGCTCTACTAAGTAGCAATAAGTAGCATTTATTATGATTTGTTGAAAGTATCGATCCAAATGGTGACAAGTGCAATTTCCTTTTCTGCATATATCCTTAAAAATACATATTATCAGATTACCCAGTCTTCTTAAAACATTTTCCTTTGAATATTCTGTTGCAACTATCATTGGCAGCTTGGCACGTTTTAGCCCAATATTATTTCACCTCAATGGCATGAGGCAAAGAGAGATTGTTATCTATAATCTAAAATTTTTCTCCTTTACTACTCGAGGCTGACAGCATTGCATGTGTTTTGCATCTGGTCACACATTAGACTACGGGATGGAGAAGAGTATTAAATAGCCATTCCCTGTGTTTCACCAGCAGAGCTAACACTGTAAAAACAAACAGATCATCCCACATCTGGAAGTATTTGAAGGGGTGAGTTCCACCGTGGGCTGATCACACTGCTCAGTGATCTGCAGCCCTGAAGATCCCCACATGTGGGTCAGGCAGACAGGCAGGTATTCAGCCTAATACCCAATCAAATCAGTGCACCTAAATTCTCCATATAATGACTATAAAGAAGTACTTCCATTGCCTAGACAAACTGCTCATGCCCGTGCCCATTTTGAGAAGTATCAGCCTGTAAGCAACCCACCCATTTCATTTAAAAGAAACTGTGAAACAATGTCAACCAAACAAACTTCAACCATGCTGCTACTAAGCCAAAGAAAGCTGGTTGGGGGAGAAACTAGCACAGAATTTGTCCCCTTGCTTGTACTATACGGCACTTCTAAATGCATCTAGCAACGACTGTCACAAACAGAATTCATCCTTAATAAATATTTTTAATAGATCTTAAATTTGATTAACATACAGTATCTGCTGCATTAAATGCAAATTAAATACGCACTTAGGAAATTCAATTTAAAGCTTTTCTGGTTTATCTGTTACATCAAAGATATCAAAAAAGAAATGGCTTCCTTTTCTTTACGTGCTTCAGAAATACAACGCGGCTAGAACTGACTCAACGGGAACATGAATGCAAAAGTAGATTCAACTCTATTAACTTTTACAATTTTGCTGCAGAAATTGTTTCTCTTGATATTTTAATTTCAACTTTGCTGATTGCGAAAAGAAGCAAGGTCAAAACCTCTGCTGGTGTTCCTCAGACTGCACGGGATCACTTAGCATAATTCAAGCAGTTGTAAAAAATTAGCACTGCATGCTACAACAAATGAGTTTATGTTTGTGCCTCTAATGTAACAGGATTAGGGTAAAAGAAAGTACCATTTCTGTAGTTCAGCTGAAATAAACATTACAAAAGGCCAATTTACACTTCCAACATTACTTGTAATGACACAGTGTTTAAGAAATTATTTCAGCCTAGCATTATTCTGCCATATAGCTGTAAGTAGGCCATTCACTAAAATATCTGAGCTGTTTTTCTTACCAACAACAAATCACAAATGTTTTACAATTTATTTTTATCACTAAAATGAAAGAGAATAGTGCTGTGTTTCCACTGTCATAAGGGTAATGTATCATGGCTGTGAAAGTAACGAAAGAACCTGACACTGATGAAATTAGCATCATCTTTGCCTGTTAAAACTTGCTGCGAGAAACTTTACAATCAGAAATACCCATTTTCATATCAGTCAACTTGATACTAAATAAAACCTCAAGCAGATTATAAATAGCTCTCTAATAATTTGCAGACTCTGATGAGCAGGTAAAAATTCACAAGCCCTTTTTTTTATCTCCCTTGACAGGCTTTCAGTCTGAAACTACAACTTTTTAAACTATAAAGGTATTTGGGTATGTACAATTAAGAAGATATTTGGTGCAAATGAAATGGTCAAATCCCCCTTCGTACACTCCCACTTATACTTTCTTTTTGAAAGAGAAGTTACTCATGGCAGGTGATGCACAGTGACAAAATGGCTTTCAAGAGACGAGCAAAAAGCTTTAAAGTGAATATCCTGTTTGTCTGACTACAGTTATATGCAACTGGAAGTCAGTGTGATAACACAGACGCCATTCAACTCCAGTGTTACTGGAATACTGCCAAAGCAATTAAGGTTGTTGACTTGGCAATGAAACCAAGAATATATAAAATTATTTTACACCCATCATACTGTGGTAATGGGTATTTGCACCCACAGATGAGGGAGAACCAACTGTATAGCTTAGATTAAATCAACTGGTAGAACACTTACCAAGAGCAAACACCTTCCAAATGAGAAGTAAAGCCCCTGCCACCAGTCCACCCCCAAAACTGTGAAGGAGTGTGGGTCCTGTTGGACGATTCACTAATGGCAACTTATGGAGAAGAGACTCTCCTTCCATGGGCTCCAGCACTGGGAAGGTCCTTGCCTGACCCTCCTCCCCCTGAGCACAGAAGCAGGACCCCAGGAGTGGGACCAACCTCAGTTTATGAACGGGAGATGTGACAGAGAGCCCTGGCTGCAGTACACTGCATGTCACCTACACTGTAAAATCTAGGGTATGGCCATACTTGAAAAAAAATCTAAACAGACAGACCAATGTAAATGTTAATGATCATCAAATGTAAATGTATCATATAAATGATACACTGAAAAAGATGTCAGCTCCATGACATGGAGTCTCCTAGAAGCTGCAGTCGAAGACACGCTCTTCTCTCATAGACCTACACTTCTACTTACAGTCCAGCATTCATAAGCAGCGCTGAGGCACACTGCTGAACAAATGCAACACCCTTAAGTCAGAAGGCTTACTTCCTGGACCAGAGCAGGAGCACGGCATGTTGGCTGGTTTGCCTTGTTTTCTTTAATGTATTCAAATGGGAAGTCCCTAGAGGGAGCAGGCACTAAGCTACAATGCTGAGGCATAGCCTTAACAAATCTGGTGATGTAGAAACGTACACTCAGCTTATAAATTTCCCAGCCCAGTTCCACCTTCCTTAGATTCCTATTAGAACCTCAGATTCTCCTCCCAGTAGCAATTCCCAGCAGGGCTGTGCAAGACTCAACAGCCTCACAAACAGTGAGTGGCTAGCAGGGGTATAGAAGGTCCACCTCCAAGAACACCTCCAACAGCAATGCTCTTAGTTTTGGACCAAGCACACAAAAGAAACAAGCAGGTGCTGTGCCAGCCTTTGGGAAGGGCTATGTAAACACAACTACATACACAGGATCACTGTACAGTTTAGTAGTGCTTTGGGCTATATGACCAACCAGTCTGTAGTGATGAGAGGACAGCACACAAACACAGGAAGGGAAGCGTTTTCAGAATGAAAGGTATAGAGTTTACTGCAGCTCCAGGACAGCAGCACAGCCCTGCACCAGCTAGCAGCCTTTACATGCTGCTTAATATAATTATCAATATGAGGGGGGGGAAGGGAAAAAAGCAAGTAAATGAGGAGTTGCCATAGCAACTGCTACCTCCTAGGAATACAAAAGACATGGGACCACACTCTCCAGGAGAACATTTTATTTATTGTTTCATATTTTGAATGCTCAGTGAAGTTATGCTGTTGGACGCTGCTGTGTGTGCTGGTGACCTTCACTTGGTAGCACGTGCATTTTGTTGGCTAGTGCTGCCTTGAGAGAGGACCCTAATTTCCAGTGCTAGGAAGCCAGACTAAAAGGCAAACTCTCCGATCAGCACGGTAACATCTGCTCATGATCCAAGTGCCTGCTGATGGTCAGCACTTCCCCTGCTAAATTACAACATGCTCCAAATTTATAAAGCATCTAAATGCCAATTAAAAGTAGACAGAGGAATTAATTTCAATCCTTGCAATGATAAGTATATAAGGACCCATTGGGTTTTCTACTTGTTTGTGCCCTCTTTTGCCTTAAAGGCACTGGTTTTGCCTTAAATCACTATTTCACTGATAGCGAACTTCCATGCATTAAAAGTATTTTGAAGCATATGCCTAAACCTCATCAGTATTAATGGGACAAAAGCACACGTCAAAACGCTTAGCTGTATAGAAGTGGCTCCAAGTACATGATTAAAGTATAAGCTTAAGCTTTGAGGAATTGTAGCCTTACACTGTCAAATTTAGGCACATGAGCATATAACGTCATTACTGCTGCAGAAAGCTGAAGAATTCAGATTTGGAGCAAGTGGAACAATATTACTATTTCAAGATCCTGATCAGGTTCCAGGCCACAGGAAGGCACACCATAAAGGAATAAATACACAGTTCACATACCAGCTTCGTTAATATCATAAAATACTGGAGGTCATCTTCAGAGAACACGGCATTTTATAGATACTCTTTTTTAATGAACGAACACATGGGAAAGGAAGTGAATTTGAGAGTAAACTGCAAGATTTAATAGTAGTACAAGTAGTAGAAGTAATAATAATAAAAAAAGCTAACCTCGATCCCATGTAGTTGCCTCTACAGACCTAGATTATGTTCACAAACCCAGAAACTCATTTCTCGCCTTCGCTGAGGCTAAGTTTTGTCACTCTGACATCAGCAGCCTAGTCCCTTTCTTCTCCATTTTTTACTGTATTTTATCTCCTATTCAGCTTATACTTTTATCTTTATTCCTGCTGTAGTTTTCTTTGGGGATGCACTGCTCATTCAGCCATAAGAGACGACAGGATGTTCATTCCTGCTACCTATCATTTCCTTGAATAACAATCTAAATAATATTTCTAATCCACAGAGAGACATTACATTAGCGCAGTGCAAATACACTTGCATGTAATATGAAATATAAACTTCTCCTAACAAAAAAATTAAATCAGCATTACCAGCTGGAAGTAGAAACAGGATGATAATGCCGAAACACAAAATAAAACAATAATTAAACCCACCACCAAACAAACAGAAAACCAACAGCCTCTACTCCCTCGTGCATTTCTTCATCTGAAACAGACTGGATTTAAATCAATCTAAGTCTATGCTGAGGTTTTGAAAAAAGCAAAAGAATTCAAGCTTGCTCTGTCTTTTGGAAGCACAGAAAGAGAATTCAAATCATCCTTCTAAAAAATTCTCCTTTTAAAAGTGTCATGTATGGAGCAAAGCTATCTGAACAGCTGACAGCAGCAGTGTAATATTCACTTGTTGGGTTATGCCATATGAAAGAAAGAAATTCACCCTTATTTTTCTACCTTGAAAAATGGAGATTTCTTTCCTACCCTGCAAGATGCCTACTCAAAAATGGAATAGAATGAAGCAGAATACACGTGTGGAAGGGCACTAACAACACAGCCAAATGGCAACAGTTTTGCCACCAACTATGTTGTTCTTAAGGAAAGAGGGAGAGACAAGAAGCAGAAGTGTGAGGTAAGCGGGTGGGAGTGAGAAAGAGGTTTTCTGCAAGGAGGATGCATTAAAGGACAGTCATACAACATGCTCTTCCCCTAGGAAAAAGACAGGCAGGGAGTAGCAATAACAGCTTTTACTGTGACAGCAGCTGTAGCAGTAAGAGCTACAGCCTTAAACCACACTCCTGTTTTCCCTTTTCCTAGGATTTCCTTTCCTAACTTTCCAGCTTGCTTTGCTGCCAAGGCTAAAATAGCATCGCTCTGTGCATCACATCATTTTAGAGAGAACTGTTAACTCCTGCACTCTCCTGCCAGACAGGGGATGTGAACCTGAATATATCACTGGTACAACTGAAAACATTTGAGCAAATAGGAACTCTGCCCCCTAAACACGGCTGAGTTCACATCTCAGTATTCAGGGTAGAGTGGAACAGCTCCAGGAAGAGGTGCTCAACCCATCGAGATGTGTGCCCAAATGAAACACACCCGGCAGCTGGCACACCCGGGCACCAGAGCCTCTCCAGCAA
Source organism: Coracopsis vasa (assembly GCA_026283785.1). Lineage (NCBI taxonomy): Eukaryota > Metazoa > Chordata > Aves > Psittaciformes > Psittacidae > Coracopsis > Coracopsis vasa. Next base: position 7,753 of record JANHGB010009190.1, read on the forward strand.
GTGTGTGATTATTGGATCTAAGCAGAACAGCGGCAGCAGGAGGAGCTGCGAGCACCATCTCCTCCTCCCAAATCCTCAGTGATGTGGAAATCAGGATGATCTTCAAGGACATGAGAGAGTTGAGCTCATGTCTTACAGGAAGAAGGTGAGGTGGTAGCTTCCACATCTTGAATTCTGCTCGTAGGTGAGGATAAAGAGATCATTTTAGCATAACATCCTTCCATAGCTCTGCCGCTTGAGTTTAATGTTTCACGGCTTCTCCCATAACTGTCTGAAATGCGCTATCCTGTACCAGGGCGGATGGAAGGTTTGTCTGAGGAAGCTTCATTTTTGTCCCTCTCCCCTTTTGTTGTAGGGGTGGTGCCAAGGGTTGGAATTGGATGGTCCTTTCCAATCCAAACCATTCTAAGATTCTGTGATTTCAAATGAGGAGAAAGAGAGATGGAGGAATAGAAAAATAATCTTTCAAAGCATATAAATCCAAACATACATATTTCTGCTTTTGGTTTTACTTGGAAAATGGCTTATTCATGCAGTCAAATTTGTAGGCAGAAAGGGATCACCAGCTGAATTTGCTATGGGCACACCACAAATGCAGCATTGGCCCATAAACCCAATAGCAAAGACTGCTGCACCATTTACTGGACTCCAATCTAAGTTCCATCACAGGTGACTTCTAGCCACATCCAAGTCTAACACCTTTACAGATGGGCACCAGAAACTCTGCCTGATGGACTCACACCTCTGAAGTGCTGCCACATGATACAAGCAGCCATGAAATCACTCAGGAGGAAAACAAGGGCCCATCCACTTCATCCCACCCTTTATTTCAGTGTGGGGCAAAGCTCCAAGAAACTGCAAGGCAAAACAGCAGCAGCAGCACCAAGGCTTTTCAGTGCAGGCCTTTTGATGTCAAGTACACACAGTGACTGATGATGGCAAAAGAGGGTGTGGGGAGAAGACACTTCAAGGGAGATGAAAATGTTCAAATTATAAAAAGGCCTATTTCAATCATGCACTTTGAAATTGCAATAATCCATTTGATGCCGAAAAGAAAAAAGAAAAGGAAAGAAAAGAAAAGAAGAGGAAAGAAAATAAAGGAAAAAAGAAAAGAAAAAAAAGAATCAAAGAAAGATGTTCTGGCTTACAATTTTACACTTTTCTTTACAAATTCTGTAGCCCTTTTTCTTCCTGGTCTATCATGAATCTTCCACAGCTGTAAAAGCCCTCAAGCTACAGACAGGTTTCAGTCCAGTAAGACTGTCTGTGGCTTTTTACAGCTGAAGATCCATGATGAAGGACTGAAACATCCTCGAGTTTGCACACTTGAATAACACTAGAGATAAGAACAAACTTTAAAATCCTGGATAATCCTCACTTTACTAATAAGCAATTTTATCTAAATCCTCCTTTAAAAAAAAGTGCTTCCCTGAGTGATGCTAGGGGAAGTAAGTTACCACGTCCAATTTCCAGCTCTATTCAGCAAGTATTAACCTCAGCCCCTGCCAAGTCACAAGGACTCTTTGGTCCTCCTCATCTCAGTTGGCAGGAGTTTCACTTTCATCCTTTCTCCCAACAGTTTGTGGTTCAGCTCTACAGGCTCCCTCCTGCATGGTGCCAGGTATCCCACTCCCACTGGTCACCCTAATGCTCACTCCTCACAGTACCGCTCTGTAGCATTGAGAAACACTTATTCCCTCAACACCCTTGGGAGGTAAAGAAGTGCAATTATGCTTTATGGCTCTGAAGCTGCAGCAAAGGAAGGTGAAGAGATGAATTTACAAAGGCACTTATATTTAGGGCCCTCAGCATTGACTAAACAACTTCCAGCTTTGGGTACCCAAAGCAGAACCTGCAATACTTAGCGATCCCAGTCTCTCTTTTCCTTTAAAGTGAAAGGCTTCCTTCTCACACAGAGTCTGAGGCAAACATACTTGCTCCAGGTAAGAATGATGAGAATTCTTGGAGGAACCTGTATCACTCCATAATTAAACCCTGAGACAAAGTGATGCATTTCTTCTAACAGGAGGAGCTAGGGTTGGTTTTGAAGATGGAGCCTGTAGTCCTTTCACTGTGTAGCTGCATTTACAATGCAGTTTTTCAAATGTGAGTTGTACAATCACAGCTTGGAAACATTTCACTGTGGAAACTCTGCCTGGCTTCATTTTTAATTTTGTGCCCTGTTTAGAAGATTAACTGTGAACCACAGTATTGTATTCCAGCTGGCGCTGCTCTGAAGAAGCCCATCCAACAGCAACGTAGGACTTCTGCTCAAACCAGGATCTCCTTGTGGCATGCTGTACTTCCCTACAGCTCACAGAGCCACGTTCATAATTAGTGCAACCTCATCAAAGGAGGCTCACATGCAGTTCAAGCCACTGTGTGCACAAACATGGCTAGCACATGTAGTATGAGGAGAACAGCACTGCAGCAAGGGTTACACCTGCAAACCTTTGCCTGCCTATTTTTGCTACCAGGTTTGGTTAACTCCAAAGCAGTAAGCTGTAACTGTCACACACAGGATGAAAGACAATAATTTGTACTGAAAATAAATTGAGTGCAGTTAAACAATCTCCTTGCTGCAATCTTCAATTAAAAAAAAATGAAAGGAAATGAGTGAATAATTCCTTTCCTCCCTAAGGAATAAGAGAAACCAGATCTTCAGAAACAGGAAGTATAAACATCAAGGCAAGATCTATTCCCAAATAAATTCATCTACAGAGCAAATACATTCAAAGTTTTTTTCCATTAAAACATATTTGTTTCTCAGCTTATGAACCATACAGAGCAAATTGCACACATATTTGAAATTCTGCATTAAAAATGTGTACAAACATTTCCAATAATCAAGATGACTGCAAAATGCTTGCGCCAAGTATTTCAATAGATCTCCTTCATTTGAAGATGGTTCATATCCATCACATGGTATTGGTTCCAGGCCAGCGTTTCAGCCTGAAGTAGTCAAACATCATGAGTCAGCTCCCCTCAAAACCATTTCAGTGACTTGAAATGAAACACAACACACACAACTCTTGGGTTCTTTATAAACTGCCTTTTATCTTACACGTATCTATATCACTCTTTTCCGGCCCCCTTTTCCTAACACTACGTTAAGACATTTACTACAGAATTTAATACATTAAATAAGATAAAGGCCATTTTCTCACAGTCATGCTGTTCCAAGAACCGGAAGGTTAAAACACCATTTATCACAAGAGAATCCTGAAGGTCAACTTGCTGCTTCAAGACTGTGAAAGTGAGCTGAAACCTTCCCGAATCCCTTAAGTACACTCAAGTTATTTGATTGCAGGGGGTGAACAGCAGCCAGCAGCATCACCCCAGGATGACACTGGCTGTGGCACTGCATGGGACACTCTTCACCTTAAGTTATCAAGATGTCAAATAAATAATGCCCCTGGCAGAGGAAATGGATCCTTGGCATGTGGCACATCAGGGTGTAAATGTATCTGGGAAAGCTCCTGTTTCTGCTTAATCTGGGTTATAACTTTGCAGTGATTTCTCTGTTTAGGATTCTAACTTGTTACTTTTGTTTATGGCATTTGCTTAGCAGCCCTCAACCCCAAAACACACCACTTAAAAAACCCACAAAATAACACACACACATAACCCCCTCCCAAAACAAGCAAAAAAAAGTCAACCCACACCCAAAACCCCACCAACCCTTCAAATAAAATTGAAGTGCGAAGAGCTCATCATGTATGCATCAGGTGGATGCATACTTCTGCAGGGATTTTATTTGCAAAGTCAATGCTCCCTCTCTCCTACATGGGCAGAACCTGTGCCTCATATCCTTCCAAATACCAGCACAAACAACACGAAAAGCTACCCAGAGTTTTTTGTTAATCTGAGCCTTAAGACAGCCTTGTGTCGGTTTGGTTAGTTTAAAGCCAGAGAAGCTCAGGATCAAAATATTCCAGCAAAGTAACCCTTCTGCAGCCTGTTGGACAGCAATGTAAAAAAAACAGATAAAAAAGAAAGGAAGGAGAAAATTCCCCCTTTATACTCTCCAGTGTTCATAAAGGAGCACTGCATAGAACTGTCACAATAGGTTAATATGACAGTATAAAAGCCAATACTCGCCCTGGGATTATACAATAAATAGACTCCATTAAACTACTCTGTAAACTCTCTTGTGAGACATTTCTCTTTGATCCAGAACTTAATAGGAATTATTTAATCATAATGAGATGGTAATAAAACAGCATCACCTGAATAAGCTATTTTATTACCTGTTTTATAATTAGCTCTTCTTCATTATAATTCTTTCAGATATTTCAAGCTCATAATGTAAAGGGCACATAACAGAAGAATCTGGAGCAGACATGTATTTGTGCTAAGGAATCCTCTGCAGACCATCCACTATGTTTTGATATTTATAGAGTTTATGGCTGCCCTCAAGGGGGAACTCCCTAGAGCAATCTCATCACACAGATGATGGAGAAAGGATGGTGTCCTCTCCACACAGACCATGCAGCAGAGGGCAGGAAGGGTGAACTATCTTTTTTATCTAAATTTTGGCTTTTACCGGAAGGGCAGGCTCTGTCTTCTCTCTCTTGCTCCTCTAGTCCCTCATTGCTTCCCTTCCTATCAGTGAGGTCTAAGGACTCAGTTCAAAACTAACATGGTCTGGGTTTGGGGGTTTTTGCTGGGTTACTTTTCAATAATACCACAGCTGCACACGCATTTGTGTCAGCACCAAAGACATGACAGCAAAATCCAAGAAAGGCAAGACCTCTCCCATCTGGTGTTTATAAGTAAATCCATGGCTTAACCCAGCTCTACTGACCATGTTCACGCAAATCTTTTTTCAAAGACCAAGAAAATCTGGTTATAACTTCTGTAACAAATAAACCACCCTCTGCGTTCTCCAAGCTTGTGCCAAATGTCAAGTTCCCACACCAGAGCTATGCTAGACCTTAAAAACTGCCTATACATCACACAAGCTTGGAAAACCAGGATGGCTTTGCACCAAAGCGTGTTGTTGAGTATGACTAGACCACCATAACTGAAGCATTCCAAGGCACACAGGCACACATCATGCAAAATACGTGAATCATTTCCTTCCACTTGTCAAAGCCACAGGCAACTGAAAAAAAGTCCTACAGTGGAAAGCATCAAGAATCCTTAACTGAAAATAAGGGCATAGCATGTGCATACACTGAGCTGTTTAAAAAGTAATGTGACATAATTAGATTTTACATTTCTGGAAAGGGTTTTTGATCACACAGATGTATAACCAGAAGCCCTTACAGAGCATCCTACAATTTTCAATGTTCATACACCCTGTACAGCTGCACATCTCTTAAACAAGGCTGTAAAAACCAGTGCTTCGCTCTTATGTTCCTCTATTCTAAAACTTTATTTAAACCTATTAAATCTTGCCACTACTATGAATTTTCCCTCTCCAGACACACATCCCTTCTAAGTATTTTCACACAGATATCACAGGAGTTATGAGTGTTAGAGTAATTTTGTAATACGTTGGTATTGCTAATAATTTCCTTTAGTGTATATATTAAGTTAATCAGACCGTGTTTTTACTTAGGGTTGTCTTTGAGACCTCAAAAAAGTATTAACACATAATTTGACAAGCCTTTAAATGCTGTTGAGCTCCTAACATAAACTTCATGCCAGAAACCAATAGCCCTGGCAGAATGCATGCGATGTGTTAGGCAAGTTTCACTCTAGTAAGAATGTAATTGGATTAAAACACATCATTTGATAATTTTGCAGTTAGTCACTGATATAAGCACATAAGCGATTTGAATTTTGCAGAAAACGAGTCATCCAGGTGGATGATTCAGTAGAAACTTATTTTTAGGAAATTTGGAAAGGCTGCACTATTTTAAACCATGTCAAAGGTGCAACTGAAAAATGTTGCATAAAATTCTGTCAATATCTCAATTTGTGAATCACCCAGCTCTTGATATTCAATTGCTAGAGTGACTATGGGCAAGGGCCAAGAAGGGGCACGTGTGATAAATCTTTTTTATGCCTACATAAAAAGCTCTTATAACATCAATAATAATAATAATAAAAGGTAAACAATCTGTGATGACAAATTAGCATTTAAAATTTCTAGGCTATCAAACCTCCTCTGCACGTTCTCTGAGCAAACACTAATAAAGTGTTCAGCACTACAATGTAGCTGGTTTGGTAGCTAAATAGTAATGGAGCAGATGCTTAACATCAGCCTTTAAGCCTCAAAATGTACAAATACAATTAATTGCCAGCCCAGTTTTGGAGGCTGGGTTGTTGGAAAAGGAAGTGTCCTTGAAATTCTGACTGGAAACAGAACTTTGCTGGTGAAAGGCAGGGGGGAAGGGAAAGAGTGCTGTGTTATTTTTAACATAATTGAAAGTTTTTTAGTGCAAGCATCATCTTCACTGGTGTTCCTTCCACCCCCATCCATAGGTATTGACTTCTATTTATTTATATTCTTGTTACATGGAGAAAGTAAAAGTCTGAGCAACCCCTGACAGTCTTCTTTAAATGGACAATTGCACTGTTCAGCTCTTAACAATGTAAGAAATTTGAGGTTATCAGTCTGGTTTTGCATGTGTTTTCTCTGTACTCAGCACAATAAACCCCTGATCTTAATTACTGGCTATCACCATAGAAATAGCACTATTACTAGTAAGAGCACTGAGTCAGAAGCATTGTTTTACACCTGATTTCAAGAAGGTGAACCTTCCCCAGATCAAGCTGAGTGAAGTAATACTGAAAATAAAATAGCCTTTTAAAATCAAATCAGTTTTCATAGTCTGAAGTGCTGCTGGAAATAGGACAATAGAAGCTATTCATTCCCGACACTGTTTCTGCGAGTACAATCTGTGGTTTATAATTAACAGATATAGAATACTTTTCCCCTGCTACTCCTTTTTTAAGCTCTCCTACATTTATGACTGTGCTAATTCCCAGTGGAAGCGCCTACACTGCAATGCTGCTGAAATTCCCCTTGTAGCAGAGTCCTGCTAATACAAGGCATTGATCCAGCAGCAATTACTAGCAGGGTAGTAGCAAAGTTACACTAATTCCTTCTCTTTATTTTTTTCCTTATGCTGCAGGGTGTCTGTTCCTCAGGCTGCCACATGTGTGCAGCACCCCCTGCTAACACAGAAGTGCTCCCCAAAACCAAGGTGAAACCTCACTGCCTGGGTAGGGGGACACTGAGGTGAGCAGAAGGATCCAGGCTCTGTTCTCAGTTCTGCCCAATATTATTCGTGACCCCAGCTTAGGGAAAAGGCCATACCTGCATGTAATCCAAGGCAGAAGGACATTTCGGACAGGTCAGTGGCCTTTGAAGCCCACTGAAGAGGTGATGCTGCCTAAGTGAAGGAGGATTACCACATCCACATCCCTTTAGGAATCCATATATTATAGAAACATTATCAACCTGATGCTGCAGAAGAGGACTCTCTCTCCCCTGCTACAGCACTTGGCATTTGTTAAACATCATAGACTCACAGAATCCTAGAATGGTTTGGGGTTGGAAGGGATCTTAAAGTTCATCCAGTTCCAGCCCTGTGGCACAAGCAGGGACACCTTCCACTAGATCAGGTTGCTCCAAGCCCCATCCAACCTGGCCTTGAACACTGTCAGGGATGGGGCAGCCACAGCTTCTCTGTACCAGGGCCTTACTATTCTTACAGTACTCTTAATAGCTAATCTAAATCTCCCCTCTGTCAGTTTAAAGCCATCCCCCCTTCGTGCTGTCACTATATGCAGTTGTAAAACGTGCCTCTTCAGGTTTCTTGCTGGTCCCCTTCAGGTATTGAAAAATCAACAAATTTTAGAGAGATTTATTACGTATCACTGCCCAGTCACACCTCTCAAGAGGAGAGGAAAAGAAAATAAAAAACCCAATGAAGGGTTGAATGACACTGTCTCATACATCACTCTGAACTCTATCAATTGCTTCTATTTCTTCTGTAAGATGAAGAGCAAAGTACACACCTTAATTTTGCTGACACTACCCCTGATCAGTAAATAAGCATTCTGTATCAATATTTACTTCCCTTTACACAAGGCAATAAACCATTGCTAGATTTCAAATCTTCACTCCTCTCAGAAGTGTTGGCTACCCTGAAAAAATCCATCAGCGGTAGCAGCAGTCACTCCTGAATGGTTTATAATAGCTCAGCGCAGGCAATGGGAAACCTGAAGATTATCATCCCAAAGCTAGCTCCTTATGAATATAGCTGGTACTGCAAATTCTTCTTAAGCTTATCAGCAGCAATTTTGAACAGGCATCAGTTCCTGTTCAGTGTATTTAGCGAGGCTCAGGGATACACCCAGACCTAACAGGCTCAAAGGCACCTCTGTACAACCCACGAGAGCTCATGTGGCTGCAATCCATGAGGAATGGCCAGAACATCCTCCCAGCTGGTGGCTCTTCAAGAGTCATCTCAACACTCAAAGTGATGTTCATGTTCTGAAAGACTAAACACACAGGAGGTTAGGGGTTACCTGTTTTGTTTACTGGAAAGAAAGAGAGTGCTGAAGCAGATTACAGAGGCAACAGCCTCTCAGAGAGTCAGTTAAAGCAGCTACTGCAGACAGCAGCAAGGAAAACAGTGGAAAGACACACAAAGCTCTCAGCTTTCAGTTATACCAGTGTTTTTTGAGTTCTGTTTGCTTGTTTTCTCCCCTCAAAGACAATCTCCAAGGGAAGCTTTGCCCCTGGCAGAGGGAGGAGGGAGAGCAATTCAATTACTAAAAACAGATTACCTTTTACCCAGTTAAATAAAAGCTAATAAAAATGAAACACCAATGCACGTGGCAGATTTATGCTAATAATTTCATTGTAAGATAGACACACCTGGGTATGATATTAAAAAAGATCAAATTAAACTTCAGTGACTGCAACAGCAGGTGACAGAGCAACGCTTTCCCTTACACCTTTCAACTATGAAACATATTACTTTCTTCCTGCATTAATCAACTTTTCAACCAGCCCTTCTTGGGAAAACTAAATACTCTTTCCTGCACTTCTCCATGACCGGAATCCAGAGCTACAGCTTCTAAATAATGGAAAGATTTTGTTTCTGCAAAGTCCCATACTGCCGCAGCAGAAGTTGCACTGTAAGAACATGCATGTAATGAAAACACAAAGCCATGTAAGGAGCCTTTTGTTTAGACACTATGAACAGTTTGACATCTTTCATCATAGCCAGGCACAACGGCAGAATTCTTTTATTAGAAAAAGTCATAAAGATGCAGAAAACAGTAAGATCCCATATTATGTAAATGCTAACTGGGGACAAACAGCTTAATGTCTAAAAACAGCAGGCACTGCAAATCTAGCTGCTTGCAGTGAAGGGTGTTTTGCTTATTATTCTACGAAGTCATTATTACTTCAACCTTATTTACACACACATACACAATACACACAGCTGAATGCATCATATTCTTGTTAGCGCTATGCAGGAAACACTTTTCCCCCATTCCCTGGAAGTGGTATTTTCTACTCTGTGCCACAGCACAAGCACAGTCTTCAAGGATAAGACAGGGACAACCAATCAAAGGCTGCAGGCCTGGGACTCTGGAAAACCTACAGAGTGCAGACAACCAACTCCTGAGTGTAGAAGGCTTTGACTTTTTAGCATCTTCTACTCTTAAGAGTCACCATCAGATGTACCTTGATACCAGCTCCTATAGCATGTGCCTACACAGGCGCCCACTGACTTCCTCCAGTGTTTACTACAGGAGCAGGGCCTGAGCACCAATGCCCCCTGCTTCCTGTCCCAGCCTCCATTCTGCAAAATGCCTAAAATTCAATTAGTTATGCTTTCTCTCTTCTTCTACAGCCTCTGCAGCTGATTTCGCACTGTAACAAATGCAGCTTGGTTTTGAATTTCAGCAGTAAAAGCTGACTGCCCAAATGCATGCAGAAAGCAAAGAGCAAAGTGATACAATCATGGCCAAGGTGAATTCATCTAAATTTTAAATGAACACTTGTAAAGCTGTTTCTTAACACTATTCACTTTAGCTTTCCTCCCTCCAGAAAGCAGCACCATTTTAAATAATCAGGAAATCCACTATTTCATGTTTCTAGTTATGCGTACAACATATTCTATTTTGTATCATCACATCATGAAGAATTATGGAGATTAAGTGCCTATTTATCCTTAAGCACAGGAGTAGGACTGTTTCATTTTCCAAGGAAAGATGTCCAAGATGACAAGCTGAGGATAAACAGTCCTTTGGCACATCAGATATTTTAACATACAAATGTTCAAATGACTTCATGAACAGTATATGGAAAACTGTCACCATTGCTACATTTAAGCATCGAATTACATTACTTTTTTCTTTTGTAACAAGAAAACTATACATAGAAAACAGACAATAAACAAGGAAAAAACAAGGTCTGTATGCAAATGTCATATAAAATAACAGCAACAGCGCCGTTGTCCATACAAGTTCACATCATGCTCCCATGATCCAAACCCCATCTTCTCTCGACTACAGAATTTTTTCCACCTGTAGTTCTTACATGGTCTTCAGATCCCCGTAACTCGCTCCCATGTTGGATGGGTGAGCTTCCATTCCAGCACACTTCACATCTCCTAAGTGCAAGCACAATCTGCAAACTTTCAAATAGCATATATCCATTCCTAACTGCTTAGTAGGAAAAAGGAAAGGAAAAAAAAGCCCCCTGCTTGCCTTCCTTTCAAGAGGGGAGGGGTGTGGGAAGGTCAAATGCAATTATAGTCCATTTATTTGTAATTGTGAATAATGGTGGAGTTTTCATTTCTTTCTACTGGTAACAGCAATATGAAATTCAGTGATGTGTAGCAGCCAGGCAGTCTTACTTGGCTCTGAAGCAGCTGAATCATTGTTAGATGTGTCCATGAAATTTCAGTGTCCATGACATCTCTACCTGAAGCACGCAGCTCAATTATACCTGCATGACAAATATCTAAAGCTCAAGAAAATGCTCCCAACAATTGGAAATGGTAGACAAATGGGCTAGGAAGGCAGAAATTACAGCAATTCCTATGCATTGGTACGTGGTACATTTGTTTAGGTTTGGGGGATTCTGGCTGACACAAAAACTGCAACGTGAATTAACTGATCAGGACTTCTATTTCAAAAAAATACCTTGAAGCTGAGAAAGAACTAGAATATACAGGTATTACTGCACATTGAGATAATGATGTTCTATTGTTATGAATCATCATGTTTCCAATGCTTTGCTTTGTTATTGCAATACAGAGTCTGATGGCAAGACTTTGCCTGAAGATTTATCTGCAAAACCACACCGACTTCAATGGAAGTCTTTTTATCCATGAGAAGTTTTTTGTGAAATGATGTGTGTGGGCAGAGAGGAGGCAGTAAGAGAGGAGGAAACAGAGGGAAAGTCTGGCAGCATAAAGAAGAAATCATTGCCATCTCCCTGCACCGTTCTACACCATCACTGCACGTCAAACCTCACTGCGCGGCATTTGTGTGTGACCACTGCTGCATCCCCTGGAGTGAAACAGAGCCCAAGATTTTGCTTCTAACTGTACAGAATCATTAACTTTATGTAAGCAAAGGGACTTATAAAGTAAGGGGTAAAATATATTTATGCCACTTCTTTACTCAGTGACATAATAAATGGTTTAACATAGTAAGAAACAATATAAGATAGCACAGTCCCATCACAACTGCATGGAGAACAGGATCTGTAGTACAAATGTGCCTCTTAACGTGGCCCACACAGACAGGGTGATGCTCTTTGGGGTTTTGCATGAAGAATTCGGCACCTGCTGCTTTAAAAACCTCTGCCAGGGTTTTCATGAAGGCCAAACCATTCATTACTTCAAGGTGAGAAACTCCTGCACAAAAAAGCTCTCAGGGCCATGTGCCGGTAGGTTAGTGAATGCTCGCCGCTCTGCTGCCATGCTCACACAGGGGAGAAGCACCCAAAGCAATACAAGGATGGTAATGCATATGGTGCAATTCTGAGAATAGCCACCAAACAGACTTTTGTCCTGTAGTATTCTCCCCTTTCATGATAAATTTGTACTTGTAATCGACATAGCACTGTCAGGACAAAGCCTGTCAAGGCCAGGCTGGACGGAGCTTGGAGCAAGCTGGTCTAGTGGAAAGTGTCCCTGCCTGTGGCAGGAGGTTGGAACTGCATGAGCTTTAAGGTCCCTTCCAACCCAATAGCTCTATGATTCTATCATTTTAAGATTCTGTAACACCAACCAACCAAGCTTCAGAGCAGCTGCAGGGGTAAGCACTTTTCCTGCCCACCTGGGTTAAGCAGGGCACAGAAAAGTAATGTAGTTTGGGGCCAAACTGTGAGCAAAGCCAAGAACACCGGTCCCAGCGCTGCCCTGACCTTTTGCTGTTGTCCTCCTGCTCATGTAAGCAACTATTAACAAGCACTTTTAGGCTGCACTTACAAGCTTCACGATGTATTTCTCCATTTACCCTTTTATCTGAGAATTAGTATTAAAAAGGCTCTTTTGAAAATTACTTTTGTCTATTTAATTAATCTTCTCCCCATATAAAAATCTTAAAATGATTATGAACACATTCAATTTTACTGCCATTGATTTATCTCCATCTGATGGCCTATTTTATCTTTCATAAGGCTCACAATAGCAGAACTGGGTCATAATGTAAGTAATACAGTAGTAATGTACATTTTAGCGAACCCTGTTATGAAACCTCTCATTCCTCTCTGCTCTGTTCAGAATGAAGCCTATTACAGCAATTGGACTTGTATAGCTTGGATAAAGCTCGGTCAATTGAACTGACTCACCCTAATTTTTACAGTCTTAATTCTGACATTCAATGCACCAAAACAAATCCCACCAAGGGATTCCTCATGCAGTGCCTCTGCACGAAGGCAAACACTACCACGGCAGCCACAGTAGCGTGATGGGAGATTCTGGAAGAGACATGGAGAAAATGAGAGGAAAAAAGGTCACCTGCATTCACACTAGGGAATGGTCAGAATTCACTCACTCTGAAATACTTTCTGAGCAGAAACTACAGTGATGCAGGAGCACTAAAGTCAGACTTTAATTTTATTTGAAAGTCCAAGGAACTGATTCAACTATGTAACAGTCTTCTCCAACAGTGCCAAGCACTCTTGCAAAGCTCTGTGGCATGAAAACAGCTTGGGATCATCCAGCTCTGGACTGGCAATGAAGCCCTGAAAAGCCAGTGCCTGTGAAGGGCATTATCTGGTTCGCTGCTAAGCTTCCAAGCCCCATAAGTCGACTGCTGCAGTCTGAAATCAAGATGAAACGAGCTGTATCTACTTTGCTGCAGGCTGCATATCAGCAGCGTGGAGACATCCCAGAGACTCATTATATACAATATACATGAGAGATGTGGAAATAGCTCCTTCCAATTTATTGTAGTATCAATGTCCTTAAGGTGATAGATTCTGTCTTTGTGAATACTATTAAGAACATCGGCACATGGTTCTTCTGAAGACTTTTTTTACCAGGTGAGATCCACCTCAATTAACCCAGTGAGTACAGAGGAGATGAAGTATATGGGCTGCTATTCAGAAGTTGCTTGAATTTCATTTCAAGTGGAAATTCATCACCATGGGTGAATTCACCCACTTCAGAGGGCTAACAAGAAAGCATTCACAGCACTTTGGCATACTTGCACAATAAGACCTTCAAGTAAAGTTGAAGTTTTGGATCTAACTTGATGCTTCACTAGGAGACCACCATTCTCCAGCACCTTTCCATGTGTGTTTTTTGTGCTTTTAAAATATTTATGAATGCATTCATCCACTAATAAGAATTTAAAGGGCAATATTTGAAAGTTAACGCTAGAATTAATACACTTTCCCAGTTTACATGAATTAAATGTTCAGTTGCTGCCGCTGTACCAGTGCATTTGGCATTTAACTTTATGCAGTGATGATAATGGAAAATCATGGAATTGAAAATAGGATTCCTTTCTTCTTCAGACCTTATAGTTACAGCTCACTTTATGAGAGAGAAATACAGGATTTTTACAGTTACCACTAGACTGTCTCCTCTTGCTCTACAGACCAGAAACCCAAGGAAGTCTTGTTAAACACACATACTGAGAAACAGTTTTCCAGCATCTGACTACCAGAGGCTCCAGCATTGCCCTGGATGGACAAGATGCGGTTTATATTTATGAGCTTCCCCACCTCTCCTCCTCCTCTCCTAAAAACACCACCAGAAGAGATTTTAATGCATCCCTCTCCATCCCCACAATCTTTGCTCAGCCCTAAGGCTGCACTGCAACACCCCCCGCCCCCCAAAAGCCTGTAGGGACCTGCACAGCCTCTTCTCTGAATCCAAGAACAATGTCT
>JANHGB010009190.1:22184-70999 GCA_026283785.1 Coracopsis vasa
GAGGTGTCCCTGCCCATGGCAGGGGGGTTGGAACTAGATAATCTTAAGGTCCTTTCCAACCCTAACTATTCTATGATTCTATGATATTCTACACATCCCTAAAAAAAAACTGTAGCAGACATATCTAAACTAGAGGCCCCAAAGTGTAACAGGTCCCCACTGAGCCATAACTGAATGTCTGCAATTCATGCAACATTCTCTTGAAACTTTAAAATATTCCTGAAACTGAGAGGCAATGCTATGATACCTTTTCGTTATTTTAATTTCAGGACTTCCTTAGTAGTAAACTCACCTACGTCATCAAAAGCTGATTGTTAGCCTGCCTGTGTAAGAGACAGCACTAAGAACAAAAGTATTAGACACTCAGCTCTGTTAAAACACGAAACCAAAAAAAAATCCTTGAAACATATCCTCTGCTTTCAATCCAGAAACAAGTGATAAATTAAAAGAATGGCAGTAGACAGAATATTTGGTTGCAAGCCCAAGAGGATCTAAAACAAGCATGATAGAAGAGAAGCAAGCAGAGACTGGCAGAAGTAACAGCAAACACCCTGCAAAACTGGAGCTCTCCATATTCCCTAATGGACCAGGGAACGAGATAAACTGTAGAACATCTTGGCTTTAGGTTGATAAACACCCCATAAATACTTCTGAAGACCTACTAAGATGTAGAAGACTGATAGGAGTTGGGAAGTTTCTTCTCTCCCTCACAGCTGCTCGAACTGCTCATTATCTCAGGAACTGCTCTGCATCATATTTGAAGCTGATGCCCTCAGATGGTAAACCTCTGGCTTCCTACAGCTGCTGGGTCCCCTGCAAGCTTACCTTTGCAAACCTCATCTGATGGCCAAAGTCCAACAGTGAAGGAAAACCACGTGTCCATTCCCTCCACCACCCTTACATTCCTCAAAAAGAGCAGAGCACTCAGCTTAACCATGACAGATACTCAAACATAAGACTGCAAGACAAGACTAGGTGGATCATTCCCTATACAGAGTATTATTCATTTATTATGTATTTAAAATGCAGCACTTAAATTTAATAAACTATCCTTGTTTTTTTCATTATTTAAATGAACTTGATAACCCAGCTTCTATTATTCAGAATTTTTGCTTCGAATCAGAGTAAAAACACTATACTGAAAAGAAACTCTGTCCTGCCAGTTTTTTTGTGGAGAAATAACTCACACTGGCAACGAGGTAAAAAGTGTTTTCCTTCTTCTTCCCACTAACTTGGTTAACATGGCTCTTCATATGAGTCAAAGACATCTCCTGTACAACCACACAAGTTAACAGTGTACAGAGCAAGCTCGAATTTAAAAGGTGACACATGTTCTAACCAGGGCTATTACCAGTATAAGCAAGTCCACTGATATTTGAAAAGTGAAAATCCCCTTTGAGACAGACATTTTTATCAAAGTACAGCTGGGTCACCATGCCTTTTTGCTGGCATGCTGCACTTTGCTGCCCTCCTCCACCACAAATAATCTTGTCCTAAAACAGCTCCTGAGAAATGCTGAAAAATAACACAATGTACAACTGCTGGCAATAACAAAACGTACAACTCCAGGGTGTTGTTCAATTCCCACTCTTTCAATACAAACTATTTACCTATATTATTAATGTCTGCAAGTACTTAAATTAATAAGTAAATACTACAAGTTGCCTGTACACCCTCTTCCCTTCTCTTTCCAATGAAGATATAAAGGAACACTGGAAGAAGCAAAGCTTTATATGGAAGCTGGAAGACTCTCCAGATAGACCTTGCGATCAGAGCTCTCACATATGGGAAGACTATGTTGAAAGCACACCTTGTCATGGCAATATAAATTGCACACCTTACTTTGCAGTTTGCAGCAGATTTCAAATGCTCTTGCTGAGATACCTGACTTCAGCAGAAAGTCTTCATCCTTCAAGTCCCAAAGGGGTTACACGAAAAGTACTCTGAACAAAGCACAGCTTCACATTTAGAAAGATCGTTTCACCAGCAGCAAGTTCAAGCAAAATGATGAGGCATACACCTTGCTCTTCTGAAGTTCAAACCTGCAACACAGCACTTCCTCACCCAAGTTACTCAGTTGCATGAAGAGGATCATGGAAATCAACAGCACTGAACTTGCACTGTAAGTGCTTGCAGAATTGAGAACTTACAAAAAACTCCCCTTTTTCAGCACAGCATGAAGAACTCTATCCAAATCCCTTTGAAGTTGATCAAGAGTACTCCCACTCTCCAAGAGCTGAGACTGACTCCCACTAGAGTAAATATTTATTACTGAATACGTATTTCCTCATTTGTTAACCCCAATGTGAAGCTCAAACAATGAAAAATCAATCCATCTGCCCTGAGTTTGGGCACATACGACACATGCAGAGTAAGACATCAGCCATAAGACTTTTTCCTAAAATAACATAAAATATTTTAAATTGCTAGGCCAACAGAGGGCTCTTCAGATGCAGAAAGGCTTAAGAAATTCTTGCTTTACAGTCATCCTACTACTGGCTGCCAGAAAGGAAAAGACAGCAGGCTCACAAGGCTCTATGAAAACTGGGAGAGTGACAATAAAGTAATAATAAAGGAGTGTAAATATAAAGGGATGTATAATAAAAAGATTGTCTACAAATTTTTCAAAGATAAATATATGGAGGAAACTTCAAAAACCATTTTAGCGAATGGCCTACACTTCTAGATGCTGCCTATACAGACACTATTACTTTCTTCACCTACATGTTGCTGAAGCATCAATTGGGAAACCTGCCAAACATATACAAAACTGTGTTCAGAAAAAGTATGCCAAGGAGCTTTGCAGCCCTGAAGCCATTTTGTATCAAAACAAAATCAACAAAACTGTAAATTGAAGGCATGAGACACCCAAATAAGATGCCTGGAATTACAGCTTCTAAAGAGAAAGTACCCTGTTGCTACTTGCTTGACAGTCCCTTTTCTACAGCCAGGTTACATTTTGAGAACACTGCAAAGAGGCAGGAAAGAAAAATTTCAACTGAATCAGGAAGAGGGTAAATAATCAATCCCATGAAAAGGACTGCAGCAGGTGCTGCTGCTTTAGCAGTGACTTTTAAATGCAAGATTTCAATTTCCTTCTGAAACAATGAACACATACCACAGAACTACAATAAATCCAAACACCACGTACGAGAAAAGCAAGAGCAGGTGAGCACTATTTACATATACAAATCCAACGGATGGTGGCAAAAGGAGAACATCTTGAACCTGGCAATAACATACCACAAAAAGAAGAAACATCCCACTAAAAGAAAGTGCATAGGATATAGTAACTGAAGTGACTGCATTTGTCTCTGCACAGTTCAAGTTTCACTTCTGTTCAGTGGGCTTATATATTATGTTTTTCAGAAACATTGTTTGGCTGTTTCACAATCTGAAAGTTGCTCCTCATTGCAGCAGCAGGGGCATTTCCCTTATTAAGTCTGCATCTAGATTATTTCTTTTTTATATTATGTATATAGTATGTTCTCCTAGAAGTAAATTAACACACACCCAGATGTGCTGCTATACTTATCTAAACAAAAATGTCACTGGAGCTGTGGCATTATCACCAAAATATTTAACATTGCAAACCTCCAGAGGGCCATGAAGATGATCAGAAGGCTGGAGTACCTCTCCTATGAAGACAGGCTGAGAGAGTTGGGATTGTTCAGCCTGGAAAAGGCTCAGGGACAACCTTAAAGCAGCTTCCAGTACCTAATGGGGACTTACAAGAAATCTGGAGAGGGACTTTTTAAAAGGGCTTATAGTAACAAGACAAGGGGGAACAGTTTTAAGCTGAAAGAGGGTAAGTTATTAAGAGGGTAAGTTATAGTAAGATATTAGAAAAAAATTCTTTACTACAGGAGTGGTGGAACACAGCTTTTGTGGGCAACTGGAACAGGCTGCCCAGAAAAAGCTATGGATGCCCCATACCTGGCAATGTTCTAGGCCAGGTTGGATGGGGTCTTTGAGCAACCTTGTTTAGCAGGGGATGCCCCTACCTATGGCAGGGGGGCTGAGATTAGATGTTCTTTAAGGTCCCTTCCAACCCAAACCATTCTGTGATTCTTTGAAATCTGAAGGCAACAAGAATTTATTACTGATGCTTTTTTTTTTTCTCTTTGATTGAGTGGTGAAATACAAAAGCATATAGCACTTAATACATATTTGTTCCCCAGCATTCCTACACGAAGAAACTGCTGAACAATCCCTAGCTGTACCCACTTAATACACTACCTACAGAACAGGTACCTTGTGCTTACAGCTTGCTGACTTTGTGCGTTACATTTCAAACACTCATACATTGTTCTTCATTCCCTTCAAATAAATTAGTATGATCCTGCGTCTTCAAAGTAAAACGTATTTTAAAAAGTCTACTGAGAAGACAAAATGATTATCACACACAACCACTGCCACACACAGATCCTGAATGTACCTTTGCAAGTTGTATTATTCACTAAAGTCATCAACCCCCAGCCAAACACCCCCTACTACTGACAATGTCCTGCCAGTTCCCATTAAATGCAGGCCTGCAAAGATGCACTGCTCATAAACACAGGCTCCTTCCCTCCCTAGGTCCACTACTACAGCTCATTAGCCAATTTGATTGGCAAGACGAAAAGACAGCCAACTGTATCAGCAAGTGATTTCTAACAGGTTCTCTGCCCTGCCAGCACCCTTGCTTTCTGCAAGTACATCTGCATCGACTGCAGCCCCAGAAACACAAAAGTGACAACATTATTTACTTGCTGCTAACAAGAAGAGTATGCATACTAAGTGTAATGAACTGGGTCACCAGAACGGTGAGGCAGCACACCAATTATGCTCCTATTTCTCTGTAGAACACTCTCAGGTATTCTGTGTGACACTTACCAAAGTGAAATAGCGCTTCAGTGGCACTATCTACGGCTGCAGCACTTCGCTTGCTAACATGCCACGTTAAGGTCTGCAATTTGCCGAGTGAGGGGCCAAGGGCACCCGGATGGAGTCGTCAGCTGTAGTGTCAAACACCACATCCCTGCAACCCCTGGCACAGCGGGAGTGCAGGGGGATCGCCATTTCCAGCAGTAATTTTTCAGGCCTGCCTAGGATCACCTCCAGAGCCCTGGATGACTTGATGGGAGGGTTGGGACATGCGTGGCTGAGAGCAAAGTTACTTTGACCAGCACCTGTAGTCAGTCTCCAAATACCTTGTGCTACAGGTCTCGTCCAGGGAAAAAAAAAAAAAACAACCAACCCAAAACTACTCAGCAGTGAGCAAGGAAGAGCTCATGAACATGAATTAGTACATCTTAGAAGACATACAGAAAACAAATTTATCTTTTGTGTAGAAGTCTGCAGAGGTTTGAAAACACTCTGGCACTTCCTCAACACATTATGATAACACTATCTGAAACTGCCCAACTCCAGAGCAGGCATTTAAGCAATGCTATGCTGGCTCTTAGAGCACGTCTCTCTCTTTTACTAATGGCACTTCAACCGAAGGAGCAGAAAGGGTTTTGAGACACAGCCAACAACAAATTGCCATACGCGTAATCCCGCACTCTGAAGGTCTCTCTCCGAGCAAAGTCTCGTTTTCACCTGCACTCCTGCTACCCTTCAGCACAACTTTCCCTTTGGACAGAGCC
The DNA here is from genome assembly GCA_026283785.1 of Coracopsis vasa. Classification (NCBI taxonomy): domain Eukaryota; kingdom Metazoa; phylum Chordata; class Aves; order Psittaciformes; family Psittacidae; genus Coracopsis; species Coracopsis vasa. Next base: position 27,815 of record JANHGB010009190.1, read on the forward strand.
TTGGGTGACATGGTTTAGTGGGAGGTGTCCCTGCCCATGGCAGGGGGGGTGGAACTGGATGATCTTAAGCTCCTTTCCAACCCTAACTATTCTATGATTCTATGATAACCAAGTAAAACCAGGAGAACGGGTATCAGACAGGGTAAAGACTAAGGCAAGGTGGTGTCTGCAAGGTCTTTGAGGGCAAAAGTGCTGTGTTTACTCATGTAACAGCAGTCTGCCCACCTCAACCCCTACACCCCAAACCAACACACATCAACAGGCAGTGGACCCAACCTACAGATTTTTTTCTTCCTGTCACATGAATCTTACTACACTTGTCTCTTTAGCCAGGACTGAACAGCATTGTGCTGTGGCTGATTTATGCTACACTTAAACCAGAAACGTAGTTACAAGACCTTCTGTATCACACCAGCCTGCCCTCATGGTGCAAATGCGACGCTTGAATGCAGCATCTCTAGAGCTACAAAAATGGGCCAGTTGAGCATGATCTGAAGAGACACAGTTCTATTTCTAGGAGCCATAACGTGCCATACGTGGATCAGTGAGAAACCTGCAGTGTTCACACAATGGGGGGGGAGGTTACAGAGTCGATGCAGTCAAACCACATTGAGCCAAGCCCTGGTAATGCCTGAAATCATAAGCACCATTACCAGCAGGAGGGTCTGAAACAAAAGCAAGCAGAGTCAAGGAACACAAATCTGTAACATTCCCAAACATCTAAGGAAGGAGCAATCACTGCTTTGAAGAGTTCTGCCAGTACACTCAAAACCGCAGAAATGCCAAAGCGCTCCTCAACCAGTTACAAAATCACAGGAATAATGAGTACCACAGGACGTGCGTCCCAGACAAACAGCCATGAAATATTTCAGAGAGTATTTGTGCCTGGAGAGCACACAGTGCTCCTCTGGACTAATACACAGGAGGAGAAATGTTAGTAAATGGCTTAGCCCACTGCACCCAGCCTGCTAAAACCAGAGATGCCCATCTTTCCAGAGGTCTTCCCTGGCTCCCTTTTCCCTGACACAAGACCAGTAACATCTGCCCCACAACTACCTGACACTTTCTAAAAGCAGCAGCTGAAACAAAGAAAGATTGGGAAGAAATCCTTTGTTATGGTCTAAAGTGTAAGCCACTTTTGCTTGGCTTCTGTTAGGAATTAAAACCATAGCAAATCTACTTACAAAACAACTGTAAAGTGCTAATGTAATGCTGTATTATCTGAAAGATAGTTATTACAATCAAGACAGCTCTGGTTTACTCTGCAATCTTCTAATGAGAGACACTGGCAAATGCTATTTCAGATTTTTTTGGAACACACTTTCATTATTTTTTACTTCTTTATGCATAGATCAGATTACACACAAACACCAGCTTCACCGGCTGTGCCCCTTAAAAGTCAAATGGGCAACTCCTGTAAAGGGGAGATGTTAAAAGTATTTTAATATTATGCTATCACTGGCATTTTTCTTGTGAGATTGAAAAAAACTGCCTTGACTTAGTGCTTCAAGAGCGATACACAAAACTGTTCTGTGTTTAAGCAGTCAGAAGCATTTGTCTCCTTAAACAAGACATTATGATCATTCCTTTTGTAGCTTACTAAAATAAGATTCCAGAAAAACTCCTCTCTAAGTAAGGGTAAACAACATGGTGGCTTGATCACAGCATACTGCCAGAACAATCACACTTATAATCTTAGCACTGACAGCGTATTTAGCAATCTCAGTTACAATTACTTTGGTCTCATTTCACAATATCCTCAGGATGATGATTCTGAGGATGTGAGAGAGAAATCAGGAACCATTTTCAGAGATACGACCGCAGCTCGGCAGTGCAGACTAAGGAATAAGAGAAGTCAATGGAAGTAAATTTAAAGGAACGTTATTTTTGAACAAACCTACATATTTTTAAATGCTTATTTGTGAGCATTTTTTCTCAATATCTACCTGGAAGAACATCAGGCAGCACTTGGAGGTGCTTCTGCAGCATTTGTGAAATGAAGCCACATGGCTACATTACACACAATAATACCAACCAATTTTCCTAATGTTTAGTTCTTATTTTTATGACATATATATTTGCCACTAGTAAAAACTGCAGCGTCTGTGGTTCCCGTGTCTAATTTCTGCCCGTTCAAATAAAAGCTCTTTCCAGTCTGGTAACCTGATAGGAAGTTTGAAGCATGATTTGTTAAATCAGATCAGTGCAGTAGCTCTTACTTCAGTAATAGTCATTTCCGAGATCAATGAAAGCAGATACATGTTTCAAAATAATTTAAAAAGTTGCCTGGCTTCATATTTTTCTTAAGCAAAATGTTAAAACATAAGCAATGAAATCTGAGGGACGTAATCAAAAAGAAACACCTTCTTTTACATTAGAAATGCTCTGAACTGCTGTCTGTGTTGTTTCATCATTTTTTCCATTAAATCAGACACTTCTAAATCAAGCCCTTGGGAAGTAAGAGACAAAAGTGATGAGAATGCAGTGTGTGAATACAAAAGTGGAGCATGTGTTTTGTAACTAGCTCTATTCAAAGATCAAGGGAAATGTCACTGTTTATAGCCATCAGTAAAGAATCAATGCAATTATATTTGTAGTATCAATTCAGGTCATTAGTCTAATACATACACCGTAAAGCCACAATTACAATTTACATCTGCATTGAACGGCGCATTTACTTCTTAACCTTACATGAAAAAAGAAAACAAAACCCTTTTACCCCCGCCCCGTTACTTCAGTCTTGAAGCAAGATGCAGCTCACCCCCTCAAATTAAGTCAGAAACTAACAAAGTGCAACTGGATTTGCTCTGAAACCTCAGATATCTGGGTTCAGAAGTGAAACCAGAGCACCAGGACTTTAAGCCTTTGAGACCTGGATGCAAGTAAAAGCCTTCAACTCAGGGGAAAGAAAAGAATTCCCCAATTTGGAGCAATTCCCACTTTAAAAAAACATGCAAGAATACTGCACCTGGATACCTTTCCCCTGCCCTTGCTAACCCACCCACTGCCAGCTCATTACTTTTTGGAAAGGTTGAATTTCACAGGATACAAGATGTGCTCCTCGAGTGCACTCTTCAAACACTGATCTCTGCTTCTACCAACACCAAAATACAGTGCTTTGTAAACCAACTGTGTAAAAGAGAAACAGCACAACAGCTCTGAAACCTCCCTCCATGGCTCAAAACACTGTGAAGGTTAAGATTATAGGTATTAACCTGGTAATATTTTTGTGGCATCATCAAGGATCCACCGAGATGAACAAGCACCAGATTGTTTCAGCCTGTCTGCACACTCACACGCAATTTAACCATTAATGTGACTTTGAGTCAACACCACCACCGCAATATGTAAAACCCCACACACGTTTCAGCAGTGGACTTCCTGCTGGAGTTGATTCTTGGTTTTACTCCATGCAGTCTTCACCTATAGTCAGCTTCAAACTTCAATATAAATTAAAATCCTATTTTGCACACAAGTCTACTTCCTCCTTCAGGAGCCCACCGACACCCATTGATGACACACAAAATTACATGGAGATAAAAACGTTCTTATAAACTTAGAAAGCACTGAAAATCTTTTTTTGACAGATTTTACCAAAGGCGAAGGGCACGGGAGCTGCACTTGTTCAATGGGCATCCAACTTTTCAGCACTCAGAGAACTTTCCTGCAGTTTCAGAATGGAGACACTTACCTAGAAAAAAACAAGAAAAAGAAAAAAAGTACAATAAAGGACACATGAGGCAGAGTTAAAACTTCTGGGAAAGTTTTGCTTTTTAAATGATGAGATCGCAGCAGACAGAATTTCATTAGAGATTAATATTACATATCATAAATACTTCATTGCAGGAAGGTTTCATTGATAAACAGATAGCAAGCATTAATACACCATTAAAGCACATTTTTCAGCATGACTAAGTAAGTTTAAAAAGTTCAACAAAACTGGAAATTGCTGATGCTTATCACAACTTTCAGCAGGGATTTGTTAATACTCCCAATTTAGGTTTAATCAACTCCTTGTACACCATCTGGTAAAGCAAGCCCCAAGTCCAGACTTTTACAAACTCATACAACACTAGGCAAGCTGATATCAAAGTAAAACCTAAACATTAAGATTCAAATTCAGGGTGTAACTCAATTCAGTCATTTTAAAACATCAGCTCCACCTCCCAGAGCAAAGGCTGAGCATAATGAGGTAAAGCACAAAACATGAAATTCACTGGTAAGAAGAATAGGGAAGAATCTCATAGGCAGAAAATAAATAAACCAGTTTTAATTTACTGTTGAATTTGTTTCATATACCCGAAGTATTCCGTAATCAGAGCTGGTAGAAATCTGGGAGAGGAGCTCAGCATTTGTGGCTTACATTCATTAATCCTCCTATTTCATACAGAATTTGAGCACAGATTTAAGTCCCAGTGACAAAACTGGACTTAAGCAGACACGAAAGTTGAACATCAGCTTACAGGCTACCTGGAAGGGAATTCTAATGGCTTACATCACTCCCATGCATTTCTTTTCCAAACAGGCTAATATTTCTAAGTTAAAGGAAAAAAGGAAAAAGAGAAAGTCTGCAATACTATTTTTATCCTTCTAAACCTTCGGGACAAATGCTTTACAGACTTTCCAGTCTCACAGAGTGCAATTTATAAAGATTAAAGATTAACATTTATAGAAAAATGCCTTTTCCCAATACTGTAGAGATGCCATAAAAAGTAATACTTTTCATTATAATACCACTTTATGGTACATGAGAGCTTTAGTACCCCACAGGTCTTTTCTTTCTCAGTATCTTGAGGGGAAAGAACAGAGATTGCAAAAAGTAGATTCTTCTTTCTTTTTCCAGCTCAGCAAATATATATCATTACTTCAGTCCCTTCAAGGTGAGCTTTGTTGTGAAGAGAGATAAGGCCCGAAGCAGAGGCAAGGTTTGAACAAAATTAGTCATTGTATATGCATTTTTATCCATTTTGACAATACAGAATTTTAATGAAGGAATGCTACGAGGATTCTGCTCTGAAACAAGCACTTTAATTCTCTTTGTAATTCAGAAAGCAAGTTTAAGTAATGAGTTTATAATGTTTAATTATCACGGAAGAATCCTTACCTTCTCTTTTCCTTTATTACCCCAGTATATCCTATCAGAAATTTAATTTTCAACCTAGGCAATAATATTTTTCATTATTTGGCAAATAAAAAACATTACAAAGAACAAATCAGAGAGGGGCACACGCATGAAATGGCATCACTCAGAGAAGATTTGCTACAGTTTTGGATCCAAGCAATGCTCAAAATTTTGCAGAGGTTGTAACAAGTGTATTTCAGCCTTTATTCTTTTAACATGACGGCTCCCTATTCGGCACCAGTGACCACAGCCTGTACAGCCACATCTAGACCCAGCTACGCATTCACTGGTTTTCATGCTGCACTACGAAGGATTCAGGACCCATAACCACTGTATCCAGTGTGTCCTTCAGTGAAAACAAAAGAAATCAGAAAAACAACCAAGAAAAGGACTCCAGAGCATGCTGGGGATGACTGACTGGGCTTAGGAAGAGGCTGAAGGGACAGGATGGGTTTACAGCCGGATCAGTGAGATAAATATTTGCAAAGCCTGCTTTCATGCTGGCTACAACAGTTCTTGGATACCCAATACAATCCACCCTGATGCTGAAGGCAGTTGGGAAGATTTGCTTTCAACAACTGGCTTTGATTTTGTGTGCTCTATATCCACCCTCATGATAAATCCTGTGAACTTTGACATGTAGTTTGTCATCTGGGTGAAACTCCAGTAGACAATAACACAGCAAACATCCCTTCATCTCTGCCCACGAAGAAGTTAAGAGTTTAATACCATCAAAAAATAAAAATAAAAATAAAACAATAAAAAAGAAGTCTCACAACTAATTATCTGCAATATGTATATTTATTTTTACATCATTTTGGCGCTTACCATCAAAATACCACACTCATAAAAAATAGATTTACCTCCTATACAGATGATCTATTGCCACCACAGCTCATGCTATTTCCTCAGAAGAAAATGAAAAGCTCCATTTGAAACTCACTTAGCAGCTGGTTATTCTGCATTTCATACAGAAAGCAACATCCGTAAAGGTGAAAATGAATAATGATACATTTGTGAAGAAGTCACAAGAATTCAAATGCAAGACTTATGCAGAGCTTCGACACTCCATACTGCAGCCCTCTTAGAGTTTATAAAATAATGCTCCGTGCACAGTGAAAAAGAAAATTCATTCCACCTGCTGCACAAAACCGAAGGAAATTCACCTTATAAAAGAAAAACAAATTAAACAAACCAGGAGATCTAGCAGGCCTGTAATTCATTAGGAGCAGCCCACAGGTCCCTCAGGAGCAACCAAGCACTCTGCAGAGCTATGAAATGTGTAGTTAGAGGAAACAGAGACTGGAATCAGCTAAAAATTTGCAAATCCAAAGAACAGTTCCATTGTTTAATTCATTTTCACATTTCAGTTGGCTTTGGTAGTTGTCTCCTCCCTTATACTTCACCCAGAAACTGGCCCTACTCCTATCTCCTCATCAGTCCAGCCCCCTTCTGCTCCATGCTTGCTTTATCCCCAGCCCACCCTCACTTCCACACCAGCCACAACCTCCTGTGCCCAGCCCTTTGGTTCCTTCTGGATCACCAGTTCCAATTTTTTTGGACCCCTCTCCTGGCACATCTGTGGTGCTCCAACATCTGTGCCTCCCTAACACAGAAAGCCAAACCACACAACACTCTCTTAAAATGAAAGAGCAGACTTCGTCTTTTCTTCTCTCTGAATGGATTCAACCCATCCACCAAATGATGGCCAACATGGTCATCAAAGATTTAACTTCCTGCTGACATCACTGAGGCTGTCAGAAGTGAGACAAGATATCAAAGTAATGGTCAAAGGGTAGCAGTGTCAAAAGCAAGTGCAAGTGGGTGTGTTTTGTAGAGAAAAAAGCCCTGTTCCTGATATTTTGCCCCATCTTCCCAGTTTTATAAAGAGGACTCAGCTCTTCCTTCTCCCACAGAGCTTGACCACAGACTCATAAGCAAAAAAAGCAAACACATCCCTGTCCAGCAGAGAAGCTGCTACGCATGAAGTTAGATTTAGACAAGCCCCATCAGGAAAACAAGTTGTGTGGAACAGAGTTGACTTGGTCCGAAAACTCCAGCGATAAACATCTGAGCCGAGTTTACAGTCCAACAGCAACACAAATGGTGCTGAACACCTCTCTGAAACTCAAGCTCATCAGACTGAAAACTTGCATAAGGATTTGTGTGCAAGATTACCCATGAGACAACAGGAGCAGTCAGTTTGGGGTGGACTGCTAAAGCAGAACAGTGAAGTTTAACAGGCAGGGACAGGAAAGCTTTTGGACTCTGAGCACACGCAGCACATCAGCTGTGTAGCATAAAAACAATCCCCTAGCAAAGGCTCAGGTTACTCCTTGATGTACGTGCAATATGAAATATGCTAGTTGCATTTTAAATTTTTAATGCATCCCATGTTCACAGAATTTCTTATTTTTGCTAAAGGGGAGTTTCCAGGCAACGCTGCTGCCTGTACACCTTGAAACACACAATCTCTTTTTTAACAACTGCAACGACTTGGATGATGCATGTTAAGAAAGCCTGGTTGCTTCCAGCTGCTAGGATAAAATAGGGCAGGAGAGAAGAATATATGAACAGTAACTCCCACCAGCTGGAATAACATCTAAAACCAGTGTTTTTACCCCGTATTTTTCAAGCTGTCCTTCCATTAAATCACCCAGCTCAGATGAGAAGTACAGAACAGTACGTGATGCAGCTATAAAGATGTTCTGGCATCTGAAATAGGTGATAAAAGCACCAGGGGAAAGCAAAACTTTCAGGCACCTCATTCTCAGACAAAAGGGAATAATTCTCTGAAATGAAATGAATTGATGGCAACAAATGTGGTCAGGGTCACAGGAAACGACAGACTTCTTACAAAGGTGCATAGTGATAGGACAAGGGAGAATGGCTTTAAATTGACAGAGGGGAGATTTAGGTTTTCTATTAACAGGAAATTCTTTACTATGAAGGTGGTGAGGCACTTAGCACTTGGTGCCCAGAGAAGCTGTGGCTGCCCCATCCCTGGCAGTGTTCAAGGTCAGGTTGGATGGAGCTTGGAGCAACCTGGTCTAGTGGAAGGTGTCCCTGCCCGTGGCAGGGGTTGGCACTGGATGAGCTTTAAGGTCCCTTCCAACCCAAACCAGTCTAGGATTCTGCTCCCACATCTCAAGGGTTGTGGAGCACAACTGAAATGATGAGGACGTACAGAGATGTGTGGATTGTATTGAAAATATGTTCCTGCCAGGAAACAAAGCATAAACTAACCCATTCTCCACACCTGCAGTGAGTTAAGGGAAAACAAATACATCTTAAACCAATTCCAGCTCCTTAAATTCCCATCCTGTAATGGTAAAGGCTTAGCAAGCATTAAGAAACAAAGTACTTGGGATTTGTGTCTGTCATGAAAGATCTGCAGTCCCCAAAGGAAAACCTGCACACCAAGACAGGTAAAGTCTAAAAAAGGGGCCCCATTTGAGCAGCGATGCACTTTCATCTTCTGAGGAAGATAACAAATGAGCTCAGGATCATTTCACTACATTGTAAGAACTGACATTTTACACATAAAGCCTGACTAACTTGTCCCTGAATCGGATAAAGACTTCTGGTCAGAAATAGGTCAGGTGGACCAGAATTAGCAGGTACAAAGAAAAATAGGGATAAGAGCAATGAGGAAAGAAGTGCAGCATCATTTGGTATCAGTGCCATGCACTGTGCGCTCCTCCAGAGAATAATACAAGACAGTTAAAAGACCACAATTTTCTACCTAACCTACAAAAAAAAATAATCCTTTTTGCCTAAAGAATTATTAATTTTTCAATGTCTGTTAAAAAAAAAAAAAAGGAGCAAAAAGGGAAAAAAACCTCCACCTGTCAGTCAAAAAACCCACAGCAATCTTTACCACTACACCTTGAAGACATCCTCCCAATGAATGTGTGCACATAGCAAATCCCTTTGTAATCCCACGCTGACATTCTGCAATAGCTACTCCAACTGATCCCCCTGAGATAAATGCTACAAAACAGAGCCAAATTTTAATGGGACTTTGTATAGCAGGGCAACATAACATACAATTACTGTAACCTTGCCCTGAGGCATTTCCCAGGGAGATGAAAAAAAATATAGCCTGCATTTAAGTATTTAACAGTTTTTCTTAAGAGGAGAAAAAGACAAGGCTCATTTTCTTTCCCCTTCCAACACCAGCAGCATTGGGCTGTTTAATCAGACAGAGGGAAACTGAATGATGGATCCTCTTCATGAGGGACAGGCTTGTAGGGCAGACATTGGATGCACGCACTAGTTTCCCTCTCTCATGAGTGTAAAGCAGTAAAATGCAGTATTGCAGCAGCTTGTTAGTAAATGAAAGAGGCAGATAAATAGTGGAAAGGAGTTGCCCCCTTAGGCCACCAAACAACCATGCTCTGTTTTAGAGTAACTCTGCATGGTCTGCAGAAATCAGTTCCCTAAGGACCACAGTGAGGATCTCAAGCTATCCCTGACACCATCCCCATGGTGTCTGCTCGTTAATCACATCCATGCTTTGCAACACACCCAGAAACACCCTGTGCTGAGGCATGACAAAACGGACGGCACTGGGTTCTTTATGTCTCTGGTAGAGAGATAGACCATTTCCTAACATTAAGGGAAACCGCAGCCACCCAGGTGGCTAAGAGATCACGCAGAGCTTCCAGAACCAGGTCTGCTAAGAATTGGTCTCTGTGATGACAGGAAATCTTGCAAGACATAAGCACTAACACAGATTAATCTCTCAATAAAATCTAATTTAATTGTTTCTCCTAAAAGAGCTGTGAATTCCCTTTCCCATCCAAATATGAAATGCTCAGTTATTAAGCTCACCTGGCTAATCCTCTGTTAGCACTTCCTTCAGTCTTGTTCAATATCCCCAGTATTACCTTAACAGCTGAGCAACCAACCGAAAGAGTGGCATTACTCTTAGGAACTGTTAAAGCAAAACACAGTGTTTATCTCTTTTTTTTTATAATTGGTAAAAAGGAATTTATCCCTATGGATAAAGATCATCCTGTCTAAACAGTCATCATAAAGTCTCTGCTGTATACCACATAGCTTCATTACATGCATAGATATATAGAAGCCTGGTCTTGACAATATTACAGATACAATACTACACACTTTGTTCACGTCTATCAGATATTAATGTCAAGTTAGGCTCTGCAGCATATGGCCAAGCCATACCGCTTTGTGTTTAAAGCAGCAAGTGCCTGAGCTGACTGGGACTTCAACATCTAGGTTTATCAGTGCCTCACTGGGACTTTCTGAACCTTGGTTCCTGGAACATACACACTTTTATTATGAGGCATATACACAGGAATGTATTCAGGGTTCTTCCTAGTCCAACCAGTATCAGATAGAAACATGGCATCAAGAAGAGCAAGGTAAGCAACTAAATATTCTCACTAATGACCAAGCCCCAGGGCATACAACAGGGCTGGAGCAGGAAGGAAGGCAGCTTGTGTCTCACATTTGCCAAGACTCCAAAAAATGCAGATTAGATTTTGCATCTGAAACTTCAAGTCATCATCAGCTGTGAAGTAAAACTGCTTGAGAAGGATATGCCAATTCACTTGGAAACCACACCACTATTCAGAGAAGTCAGAATTATGTTTGGTGACCACAGCACATAAACTTACCTGCAGGCATTTGGTATTCCTATCAATGCTCTAATTCAGTATACCCAAGAAGCACACACTTGTGCATGTCAGCCAAACCAAACAACATGATAGCAGAAAAAAAGAAAATGCCCTGAAATCATTAAACACAAAATCCCCCCAAACCTCTGATTCTTAAACTCATTCCCCTTGTTTTTCAGGGAGAAGGAGTAGAACCACATTTTAAAACTGCACTGCTGTGACATCCCCTGAGTCCACAGGTGCTCACTTCACTGCTAAAGAGTAAAACCCTTGCCACAGTTATCACATTAAAAATTAATCTTGCCAGTTTATACTCTATAATTGAGCTGCTCTTTGGGAGACAGCTATAACGGCAAAGAACCAGCCTGTGAAAAACACATTTACAAACACAGTAGTATTACCGTAAGTATCTACTATTATTTCTTAAAAACATGACTTTCTGCTGCAGAGATTGCCCCCACAGAGAAGCTCAAAAAGAAAATTTAAAGAAAGAATCTTTCCTCCTTAAAGATCTGAGTATGAAGCATCCAAAACTGTGATATCTCATATCGCAGCACCATCCTCCTTACGAGCTATTTCATGTAGGAACAAGCTTGGATACAAGAGGAATTAAAAGGACAATATTAACCAGAAAAATAGATACTATTTCATCTCATTGTCTCAAATGGTGCCATTAGCAGCACTTAAAATAATGGTAATTCAAGATTATTCTAATTATGTTTCGTGCTATTTCAGGGTACCCTGATGGAGGACAGGGATAAAGCAGAAGTTCGTTGCAGTGGGCGCTGTCAGTGCTGCCCAGCACCCCACACCGGCAATGCAGACTTGAACTTCCCACACTCTGCTATTAATTCCCTGTGGATACCTTTAACTCAAGGGCTCTCAACTCCTAACATCCTGGACAAATTCCAACAGGATAATTAGATTGTGTCTAAAGTGCTTGTTTATTTCCGGAGTTTTAATTGGATAAATATATACATTTTCTTTTCTGGATAGTCACAAATGTTGCTGAGCACTTTCCAGTACCTTCTGACAGTTCACTCTGCAGTTGACTCCTGCTGCTTCAGGTCAAACCAATTCTATCCTGTTCTAGTTCTACACTGGCTAATAATCATCCACAGATTCCTATCAACATAAACAGTACAACTAAAAAGAGCAAAGGATTTCATCCTCCTTCAAAATTAGATCATAAAGCACTTACTAATCAATTTTTTCCCCTCAATGTTTATTAATAATTATGAAATTGCTCTGTCCTCAAACCTAGCAGCAAATTAATTCTTAGTGTACCACTTGCAAATTTCCTGCAAAATCCCATTATAATGTAGCCCTCAGTTTAATAAAACAGACTGTCACATATGAAATATGGTTTTCAGATTTCACTATCATGCTCTAGAACAACATTTATTTTATCTGCAACTGTCCTGGGTTTGGCGACAGCAACCGTCAGCTAAAATGTTAATATTAATTTGCATTTCCATGTGCACACAAAGCCTGAAGAGGTGGCTTTAATCACACACAGGAGCATTCACACCTTCTTACAGGATGTGAGTTTAGAGGTGTAGACCATAACCCAAGCTTACACTTAACTACTGCAGTCCCTGAAGGATGAGTAGGAGTCCTCTGGAAAAAAAACTTAAAAAGTCCTCTGGAAACTATCTAAAGAACGTGGGTTCCCAACAGACGCCTGAATTAGATGCCTGTTTTGAGATGGTGTCAATGTCTCATGCTTTCTATTGGATTAATTGAAATATGTGTCTAAAGCTGGTAGATCTCTTGGGGCGGAAGGGGAAAGCCTTCATTCTCAACTATTAAAGTCTACAGGTTCACAATTTTCTATATACTCACACAACTAAAGCACTAGTTCCTGCATAAGTATTTTCATAACCTTGACAACTACTCTAAAATAGGAAATAAAATTCTTGACTGCAGGCTTATTTTCCTATTCGTAACACATTAAATACCTTAGGAAATCAAAAATTGATCCTTTGTGCAGTCATAGTTTCATACTCACAATTAAACAGTAGATTTTGATGTACAGTAAGCACATCAGACAGGCAATTAATTGCCTTTATAGCACAGAATACTCTGCTATAAATGTCTGCACCAAGAAAACTGAAGATACTGTTTCTACTGAGCATTACACTAAATCCATTAGAAATAGAGCAGAGCATTTTCACTGTCCCTCTCAAACCCCAGATATCCTGTAGAGAATGCATTTAGCCCACAATGGATAAAACCCATAAACATTGAATTGTCATCATCACATTCTTGGTGATCTTCTTCTAACCTAATCAGCCTAAACTAGGAACAGTGCTGCTGAAAAGTGTGTGTTAATGTAGTAAAGGCATCACCATGCGCATCAGGTCCAGCAGATAAAAGGGCTCTGAGGCACATTATGCTACAGGAAAAGAAACGTCAGTGATGAACATCATTTTCTCATTTTAAAAATTAAAACAGGCCACAGGACTTTGCCCTTTCTAACTGGGGCTGAAGAGACAATTTGAAAGGTTGATTAAATGACTGACATGTAAGGGGCACATGGCGCAGTGTCTGTAGAGTAAGGTCTGTCCATGAAAAGACATGGCCGTCTGTCTGCAGGCAGCAACAAGAGCAGGACTAAAGGCACATCAACTTAAGGACATTCATGAAAGTTGAGGGAAATCACTTAATGGTGTGCAGCCAGTGTGCAGGAGTTGCAGTACATTAAACCCCAGTATGAACGCTCCCATGAGAGCAGAGTTGTCCTCCTACTGGGTTTTAACTTTAAAGCTGTTTTTCTCCTGAATGTCAACATCCACACACCATTTATTGTGCTTTAACTTGTGCTTCACACTCATCACAGAAAAGCTTTCTGGAACTTCTTAAAGCAAACAAGGCTGGTGGTTTTACAGCACACATCCCACAACTGTTGTTTTTCAGCTTCTCCTTATGGAAGATTATTTGATTTTAAGGGTATTGCTGGTCATACAGCAGATGTGATAGAAAGCAGTCGACCCACCAATTCTAGCTGGAGAGCTCTCTGCTGCTCAGTCTTCACAAGCATCAGTTTAAGAAATTTAATAAAATACAGCAGGACTTTTGTGGTTTACCTGACTTGGATACAAGAGCAGGGGACAGCAGCACATCTGGAGTCACAAACTGACCAGGCTTCTTCATATCTGCATTTTTGTCCCCATAAAATTCAAAAGGAATCTTACCACTGACTTCAAAGGTACCAGCATGTCACCAGTGCAGCTCTTGACTCTGAACATTCTGCAGGCCACCCGTTTCCATTACAACTTGTAGAAGAGTAGGTGAATTTAAAAATGAGACCCTTTTGATATTGACAACTTAGATTTTATACAGAATTTATGTGCATGCACAGACAAAACTCTTCCCTTATTGTATCTGCAAATATATTATCGACTGATGCATAAACACCCACACGACTTTTGTTAGATTTCTGCTTCACGTGCTTTTATATCACTTATTAAAACAACTATCAATTGTATAAGATTCAACCTAGCATTTAAAACAAGCTGGTCAAGAAACTGAAATCCATATGGACAAGACTGAGATTTTTTTCATACTAGTCATTCAGGAGGGAAAAAGAAATCCATACGTTTACTGCAAGCTTGGATTCCTACTACTACATCTTGAAGTGCTCAATAATTCCATAAAAGGTCTGCAGGTGAGAAGTGCATTCTGCTGTGCAGCTACTAAGGCTTCCCTCTATTGTAAAGGCTACAGGAGCAGTTCTTTGAAACAGAAAACAGAAAGTGCCCAAGGCATTAAAATATAATATTTGAAAAATAAAAAAGGCAGCATTAGATGTTGCAAACAATCATAATTATGCTTTAAAGAGAGGTTTTGATTGCTTAACCTAAGTTACCTAGGGCATGATGATTACCAAATTCATAACTCTTCCCCATCATAGAGTAAATTGAAAAGTCTTAATAATCTAAAAAATATTGCAGTATCTTTTTCTGTTCGGAGTGAATCAATGATATTTATAGCCCCGAAGGTATCGAATTTCTTTTGTATCTAAGCACACCAATAATAATGTACAATTCTATTATGGAAGTGCATCTCAAGAAAGTGAGCACTGTTGAAGATTACAAAAAAGGAGAAAGTCAAAACTCAGTACTTCCAATTTCAAGAAAACCTGCCAATCTTCCCCCCACCAAATGGAATAATCAAATAATCTCATGTGTTCGAAGTTCACCATATAAAAATAGGATGAAAAATTAAGACTAGTAACTATCCAGATGTTTCCTATAGTTTGACAGGAAAATTTACAGCCTAACTCCACAAAAAAAAATACTCTGAGCAAATCAGAGTTGATTAAAATATATATTTATATATACGCACACCAAAAAAAATGAACAGAAGACAGCAGAGATTCTGAGATCCAAAGTAATTTGAAGATAGAAGCATTCCCTAGAATCACAGAATGGTCTGGGTTGGAAAGGACGTTAAGATCGTCTAATTCCAACCCCCCTGCAATGGGCAGAGACACCTCACACTAAACCATGTCGCCCAAGGCTCTGTCCAACCTGGCCTTGAACACCGCCAGGGATAGGGCACTTACCACTTCTCTGGGCAACCTGTTCCAGAGCCTCACCACCCTCACAGTAAAGAACTTCTTCCTTATATCTAACTTGCACTTCCCCTGTTTAAATTTAAACCCATTACCCCTTGTCCTATCACTACAGTCCTTGATGAAGAGTTCCTCTCCAGCATCCTTGTAAGCTCCCTTTAAATATTGGAAAGCTACTGTGAGGTCTCCACATAGAAAGTGTCTGTCCTAGTAACTCCACAGATCTTCAGTAAAACATTTTTTTGCCTGCAAGAAGAGCAGTTCATTCTCTGGTGCTCCCCAACTGTATTCTCCCACCTATGAAGAGTGTCCTCAGGCATCATCCAGCAGTTACAGAGGGGACCTATGGGAACCTTTAAAGTAATTAGAACTGCTTGACTGTCAGCAGCAGATGATGCCATGGAGGACAACACATCCCTACCCTACTGTTAATATGAGATGTTAATTTCGTGAAATCTTTTCTTTTGTGTTCTTTCTACATTAACTATATAAAGCAGAGCCCAAGAGAAGAGACCTACAAAGATCTCAGCAAGCAGGATATCAAAACAGGCAAGGAGTTGGAACTAGATGATCTTCAGGGTCCCTTTCAATCCAAACTATTCTATAAATTTATGATTCTAAAATATTGGCATGCAAGTGTTTGTAACTTTAAACTACTTAGCATCTTTTTTTGCAGGACTTTTAAATACCTAGTAAGGCAGTCAACTCACTCCGATAATGGGCATTTAAACATAGGACAAGTATGTTTTTCAAGTGCTTTTGAACAATCAGCAGCTAGCTTGATTCTTGTTTTCAAGGATGAAAATACTGCCTTAGCTGAAGGCTATCACAAGCATAGTGCAAATTCCAGATGGTGCCAAAATCAAGATCAGCACTTGAGCCTAACACCAGGTTTGAGCTCCCCTATGTTCTGGGACAACACATGCCATGGAGTCCACCATGCTTGCTACTGAGCTTGAGCACAACCAAGACAAGAGCTATCACAAGCTTTACTAAAGAAGAAATTTCATATTCAGATGAACAACAAACATTTGGGCACAGCTAAGCAAAACGTGCTGCTTACATTACCAATAACAACTAAAAAATGTGCCAGTGCATTCAAGATACCCAAGGGGACAGTGTTCTTGCCCCACATTTTCTGGGTCAAAGCGTAAAGCAGGCATATGAAAGGAAAAACAAACATAACAAATCAGTACTTCATGAGCTATAAGAAATATTGCTGGCCTTCTAGAATAATAACCCATTATTGTTAAATTGTGAGAAGTCATTACACTGTAAAGGAAAAAAGATCCTGGATATCAGAAAGGGCTACCACTTAATCTATATGCAGTATGAATTCATTTTCTTTCTCTTTATACTCTGCTATTCTTAGACAGATAACAGCTTCATGAGACCAGATTTATTGTCTGTATGTATCAAAATAGGAATGTGCTCTTACGTTTCAAAGCATTAAATGAGATTTACTCCACAGTAACTTCATTCTGACTTACCAAAGCAGGATTTTCCATGCCCGGCACTTCTGCCACAATAGAAAATCTTCTCCAAGAAATGCAGAGCTTAGTGAAAAAGTTACTATTACTAGTGTCTGGATACTCAATATTGACAGCCCAGGCCATTAAATGTAACTAGTCTATGACTAGAACTGTCTGGAGGAAAGAATGGATTAAGGAAGTGGAACGAGCTAAACGTGCTCGTTCCTCAGGACTCTTGCGGATTCTCAGCATCCCAAGCTGCATCACGATCGTCCCTGCAGCCAAAGCTGCCCAGTGGCAGAGCAGGGGGTGATGGGCACTGTGCTGGTTTTGGCTGGGATAGAGTTCATTTTCTTCACAGTAGATAGTATTGAGCTCTGTTTAGGATTTGTGCTGAAAACAGTGCTGATAATACAGGGGTGTTTTAGGTGACCTCCAGCCTCAACCACTCCACATTTCTGTGAACTCCAACACATCTGCTGTTCATGTATATGAGTATTACTTACACAACATTTAGTAACTATATCCTTAGCTGTGTGTAGATTTTGAATCCAATTTAGGAGAATGATAAAACATCGTAGATTTTAATAGGTCATCACAGTGACAGTCTGGTCAATACAATCCCTGATTCATTACTCATATTGCATTTTCTGTTCTCAGAAAATAAATCATGCCAAAGTAACATGGAAGTGTGCTTTATGCATTTTTAACTGCTGTATTAAAAAAATAAAAATTAAAAGTTGTTTCATAACATTTCTGTGAAAGAAAGACTATATTTCTCATATTACAAAACCCAGGAGAAACTCAGAGACAGCTTATAAAGTGATTTCTGAAGGCTATATATAGCTAGGATTAATTGACATCACATTGGTGAAAAACACTAAAAGAGCAACAATAGGAAATCTACACAGCACACAAAGCAGCTTGGCCACTCTTCCATCAATTTACTCACAGCTGATGGGAACATTCAGATTCTTATTTTTGAATGTCTGTACAGCCTGGACCCCTTATCTGCATTGCCTATCAGGTGCTGCTCAGTACCTGCTTGCTACTTGTTTCACTGCTCCATAAAGTTCTGCAATATTAAGGTATATGCAAATAGCTACAAAATCATGCAGTTGGAAGTAGAAACAAGCTGTGTAAATCACTTTAAATACATGCAGTTATGGGGAGATGTTGCTCCATGCAAGCAGCATTTCTGTTCTGATTTCCTTATTTAGAGTACTTGGGGATGGACCAGTACCTACCGCAACATACTCAGGACACCTGAACATCTCGATCCTTTACTGCTTACAATCAAAGCTTCCTTTTTCCCAGACCTCAGCTGCGATAGTTGCATGTTTTGCCTATTACAACAGGGCCCAGCAGTGTTTGACTTCATCCAACTATTTTCTTACTAATATTATTTTAGAGGAGTTTATATAATAACAAACAGACTGTTTAATATATGCTCCATAATGGCTCACACAGCCTGTCTTTGACAGTGGGGTTATCACATCCATTTGGTAAGTTTCATAGGAATCTATAACATTCCCCTGAATGATCATCCAAAGAACAGGCTGCAAGGGAATGAGGTCTTCCTGAGGAGCATATTATAGAGGCAGTTTTTATGATACACATTAATGGAGGTCAGAGGCAAGGCTACTGTTCTCATCTATGGAGGAAAACCACTAGATCATAATGATGGCATGAGAATGGGGAAAATAATGAAGTCATTCCCCTGGTTCAGGCAAGATTAGCACATTTTGCCCAGTTAAGTCCTTTTCACTATAAAAAGTGCTGCCTAAAGGTGCCTTTAAGTATAGATTTGCAGACAGTGTAGAACTAGGCATGTGTATTGCATCAATTGCAGCAGGTGACTTTCTGCCAAGAAGATACTAGGAATAGATGCCCCATTCAGAGCAGAAAATCAGTTCAGGGCTCCTGGCACTTCTTCATTAAGAAGACATGGCTCTTCAGAGCAAACAAACAAACAGACAGATGACTCCAAAGTAGACCAAAGCCTGAACAACAGTAATTTTTAATTCCTGGCTTATATTAGGAATTTGTATATGCTACTCACATGCACAGTGTCAGTTCAAGTTTCTTTTGAGCTTGTAGATAACAAGCACTGACCCGTGCCTTTGAGGTTGTGTTAACCCCTGTTAAGTGCATACTTGTTACTCACATAATTCTATTCAAAATTACTTTAAGATTAAACAAAATAGCCACATAGAATCAAACAAGATTGTTTCCTATTAAATGGCTGTCAGTTCCACCAGATCCGCACCAGTGTTAGCTCAAAGGCAGTCATACTTGGACACTTTGATAGCAGCATTCGTGCCTGGGCAGCGCTGGAAACCTTTAGCTTCGCTCTGATCCTGTCTCCTTACCTGAATGAGTATTGCATGCTGTACTTAGTGTCTTTGGCTTAATATCTTCATTCATCTTTGAATAATGCTTCTGTTGGTAGAGAAGTACATGTAACTCAGTGAAAATCACCTACTCCCTTACAATACATGGGCAAATCCAAAACTTCTTGTCATTTAAGTTTGGGAAGAAAGAATCCAGACATATACACTATTTACAAAGCCTTTTGTAAAAATTCACCTACCAATGAACTGCCCACAGGCCTATTCCCAATGCTGTCCTAGCTCAGAAATCCCACTGGAATCAGCCAGGAAGAGTCAAGTTTTAAATTGGGAGCAAGTCAACCAGCTATTGCAGCAGCAGCATAAAGTTGTGTTGTAGCATGAGGTTTAAGCATTACAGTGAAAGTAAGCAGGTCAAAAGCACTGCCCTAACCTAAAGCAGCACAGTGAGTAATGAGAAGCTGAGAACTCTTTTTGAAGAAAAAGAAGAATTATTGTCCTAATTTAGGAAGGTCCTCGATCCAGCAGAGGTACCTGCCAGCACTCTGATCTCAGCTGTATTTGTAAGTGGATATGAGAGCACCCCAGTGTATTCCATACATATACATTAACTTTTAAGGTATTAGAATGTGGAGGCTAGTATGCTGGGGTTTTCCATTTAAATAAGATAGAAAAAAGCCTGTCCCCTGAATATTCTTCTTGGGCATTCATTTCCATGCTCTGCAAGAGAACGCCCGCTCTGCTCCCACAGCAAATACCCCTGCCAATGTTCAGTGCCTATGATCAAAGTTTCTCTTGGCTTTCAGTGGGGATTTGCATCCCAGCCTTTAGATGTAAAGGAGTGTTAAAGAAGAAAAACCTAACACTGAAACCAAACCCCTTGTGTTTTGAAGACCTACAGTAACTCCAAAGACTTGCCCAATACATGCACCAAATTCTACATCTTCCAGGCTTTAGCATATTAAATAGGGAAAGAATGAAAAAATGCATGACCTGGATTAAAGTATCATTCTTCACTGCTGTGTTCCCAAGTTTTTGAAGTTGGGGATTTTGTTTCTTAGTAAAACTTGTTTGGTAAGAACTCTCTCCCCCCTGGATGAAAATCTACATCATTAAACTACCCAACCTAGTTTAGTTTCACTATCCAGTTCTGCTCTAGAGACATTCCTGATTCAACCCAGTTATTCTGTACTACTTTTGACGGTTGAGGCATTCAAGTTAGCCATCAGACTGTTCACAAAGTTGTTATGAACATCTTGCAGCTCTTGTGCTAACACAGAGTAGTAGATGTATCAAGGACTACAGCTTCTAGTATTACACAAACCAATTAACCTTTGCAAGCATTATGCACTACAGAACTAAATACAGTAACACACTTTTAAAGTATTGTTTAACTCATACTAAGTGTGGTTTCTCAGAGGTAGTTACGAACTGGTATGCACTGAATCACAGCCTGTTACTATATTGCTCTGTTTTGCTCTATAAGGCTCAAATTTGACTCCCTGTACCTATACCCTGGCACTTGTTTCTCCTAGGTCAGCTAATTCTTCTACAGATAAAGTTGGCAAAGCAGCACTCAGGGCTCACAGAGCTTCAAAACAAAATATCTATGTCTTATAGAATGGTTCACTTGTACACTGAGCATATGAATATACTTATATATACTCATATATATAAAAACATGTATTCAAAATGTTATGCATTTTTGAGTTAACAAAGAATGTGCATCTTTAGCCTTTCGGAAACTGGAAAGAAGGGTGGGTAGATGGACAGATAAGATGCATGTTTAACACATACTATTGCCAATCTCAAAGTTTGCATACAAAGGAAAAGATGCCCAGGCATGACAGCATTCAGGGGGTTCTCTACATAAGACAGATGTGCCTAGCAATACCAGATAAAATGTCTTATTATCACTGGTATGAGAACACTGTAGGAACAAAAAAAGGTTCAACCTACTTAATAGCCAAATGACAAAAACTATCAACCTGTAAAGTTTTCTTTGAAAATCTGAAAACATCCTTTTAGAAAATACTGACATATATTAAGGCTGCTCACACAACTTCAAACACAGGCTAACAACTCCTGACAATCAGAAGGTGCGCATCTGGTGTAACTGATGTCCTCCCTCCTACAGAAGCTACACAGGCATGCAGAATGCAGACTAAAGCCTGAAGAACCAAGTGGGAATTTGAGCCAAGAGTTCATTAAAACAATCTAAAGTGCATCCTCACAAATTTCACCAGTGATGTCAGCACACAACCCAGAACAGACTTGCCAGAAAGAGATTACCTGATTTTCTCTTTTTAACAAGTAAATTAGCTAAATCACAGTGATATTTGAGTGCCTTTCTAAAGGTCTATTAACCACATCACTGTTTCATAAGAAAAGGTTTTCATCATGCTGCATCCCTGAGTGCACGACCAAAATCACTGTATGTATGAATTCAATACTGAACTGCAGAAAGCTGATCTGAATTTTAAAACTTGATCCAAACTCTGTCCTGCATGCATCAAATAGCCATATGGACACAGACCATCCTGTGAAGACTACCTGGTGCATAAGCAGCGCTTTTAGATGTGTATGTTTTGTTCAAATCAGCCTCTTTATTTTGTCAAACGGATCATCTTATTGTAACAGTCTGTTCTGCTTCTTTCCTTGGTGCTTACCAGCTATGAAGTCAAATTCCAAGCATCAAGTCTATTCAGCTTCCTGACCCTCCCTCCCACCTGCCCCACCATCCCCAAGAAAAGGAGGGGGAAAAAAAGCTTCCAGCTGACCACCCAGGAGTATCTAATCTAACAGGAAAAGGTGAACTCTGTATGACATGCATATTTTTGGTCAGGTGGATGGGAAGCCTGAGGGTGCCAGAAAGGCAGACCAAAACCCTTAACAAACCCATAAAGTGAAAAAAGCAACATCTGCCCATGGAAAGATAGGAAGAGCAGGATCTGATACAGACTGACACATCATAACCAGTGTTTATGTATACTGCCAAAACCATTGCCCTCTGAAATTTCTAAGTAAATTTCACATTTCACCTCTGGATCACTTCAGCATTCTTCTCTTGTCCAAATGTCTCATCAAAAGGCATTACCATGACTTAAAAACTTCAGAGGAACGCTAGAGAAACTTAACATAAGTGCTGTGTTTCATAGACCTGTTTAATTTTGAAATAGATTCTACTTTCATGATATAAGGTACTGTGTTTTGTGCCCTCAAAACTTACAGCACCTCCCAGGGCCAGAATAAGAAAGCATGTTGAATAATTCCTCTCTTATCACTCACTATTGAAGTGGAAAGTAAATCTGCTGCTGTTCAATAAAATTCTTCCTTGAAATCACAAGTCTCTCAGTTACTCTTTCAGTCTCGGTGGCATTGAGTATTCCAGGTCACCGCACAGGTTAAGTGAACAACATCACAAATGCAGAAATAACACAAACTGAGATTGTTCCAATTTCCCCACAGTAGCACTTTAAAAAAAAAAAAGGGAAATAATCAGATCTACCATCTCCTTCCCAATGCGCACCCCTTGCCTTGTATTTATTTAAGATTTTGGTATTTATGGCCTCCTTAATATGACTGGCTCCCCTTCAGAGCGCATTTCGCAGTCAACTATTCTCATCCGCAGCATCCCCACTCTTTCCAAGCATTCCTGTTGGGAAGTGCCTGCTCTCAGAACCAGCCTGATCTCATCAGTTTTTGGTTAAAGCTCTTTCCGATAATGAATTTGCTGCATTCCAACATTCAATATGGGTTTGGGGTTTCTCCTACACACACACACACTACTTCTCCCTCTCTACTCTAAGTAGTTTATTAACCCCACATAACTGCCACTTAAGAGATTTTCTCCTTGAGAAGGAACATTCTCTCTATGAAACCCATTTAATTACAGAAAAATGCATAGTTAAATATAACAACCTCCTTTCCTGTTAATTCAGCTGTGGTGAATTTTGCATGCTCTATTTTATCCCCTGGTTATGGTATAAAGGAATACTGGAAAATACTCTAATTATCTAAAAGTTCCTGCAAGTTGGGTAAATCCTGATGATTTCACTCCTCTGGGGATTATTCCCATAGAGATCAGCGAGCACAACTTTGGGAAGCACCACAGGTATTTATTCTAAGAGTATTCACAGGTCCCATGACTAATAGCTGAATGCTTACAAATAATTCTCATTTTACTGCTAGATACCCTCTTGTAAAAAGAAAAGTTATCTTCCATTTACAGGATGATCGTGAGACAAGGCTATTTGTCCAGGTTGGCACAGGACATCTGTGAATAAGTACAGGACCTAAACCCATCTCATTCCCTTGCAGGAAGCAAACACTTTGGTATCCTGTTCCCAAACTCCCAAAGACACATGGTCCCATAGTGCCCAAGAGACTTTTCCTCTTTCAAGATTTTCAAGACATCAAAGAAAGAAAGAAAGAAGAAGAAGATTCACTTATCAAAAAGAGTGCAAAAATATTCTTACTATGTTTACACAACTTTGCCTATTTAGCATAATTTGACCAGATGTAACAGCAGAAAGGTGTGGGGTTTTAACAAAGCAAAGCTAGTTTGGTCCTAAGAGCATGTTCACAATACCAAAAAGCCACTCACTTCTCAGGTTTGCTTTCCAAGTCTGATTCTAGCTGGTATAAATTGATAAAGCTGCTCTTGTTGTTCTTTTGTTGTTCTTTTTACGTCCACTGTGCCCTCTGCAGAGTGTTCTCAGCATAAGGCATAGTGATCGTGATGCTTTCCACATGAAAAGTGAGCATCCAATTGATGACATAAGATAAGCAGAGTAATTAAGTCTCATATTTAGAGCTATGAACTCTGGAAAAAATATATGCAGATCATCAGGTACCAAAATCCAGCCTCTAATGAAAAAGAGATAATACAATTTGAATGCATTTATTCATAGGCAGCTGTGTTCATTACTGTACCCTTTCACTGTATGAAAAAATACAAGAGATAGACAACAGAACCCATACAGCAGTTTAATAAACAGCATTAGATGTAATAACCTTCCTGCCAGGCAATACATGGAAAATACACACCCTTCTATTGCTCTGGCTGTTCATTTCCATAATTTGCCAGCTTTCAGTATGCATCTACTGCAAACAGTTTCTTGGGGAATGCTTCTTCCTTGCTGCTGCTTACATCTGCCAGCAGGTGAGAAAAATTCAAAGTGCTGCTTGGTCAGCATGACCTCACTCAGAGACGAAGCAAATGAGCTGAACATACCTGCCCAGTGTGGTCCCTGTCAGACAGAGCCCTAAAGTAGCTTCTGAGCTCAAGTTTCCTACCGAGTAATGCAACACACAAATCACCAGGTGGCTCTATTATGTAGCAGTCATTACCAAAGAAATCCCAGCCTTGCATAAGCTTTTGCTTTCATGTAGAGTAAGGCTGCATGATTATTTGAATAAAAATGCCCTATTTCCCATGAAGACAGCTCCCATGGCTTACACCTTGTTGGGGACAAAAGAAATGATCTGAGATGCTGTTAACCTCTGGAAAGATATAAAAGAGTCTCAGATGAAGACAGAAAAGTGAATGGTGGCACTGACTAATTGTTTAGTGCAGAATTCATCATGGTTATCAGCCTATAAACTCTGCCTTCAGTAAACTCATTTAAGGCCTTTTCCTTTTCAGAGTCTGCAGTGGGATAACAGAGATGAGAACTGACCCTCTACACAATCTGAAGGAGGGAGTCCTGGATTAAAACACAATGATTAGTCATAAAATGTCTTCCCAGTCATTTTATTGGCAATTGAAAGCAATTTGTCTCGTATTTTGGTGATCAGATTTTAGCTTGATACACGTGCATAAAAGCAACAACTCACTGCATATTACAAGTTTAACTACCCTAAGCTTGAGCCTCTGCAAAATTATAGATGCACATAAAAAGTTCCTATTCTTCCATCCCAACTGAAAAGGAACATGTTTTCCAAGCACATCATCTCTCCCCTGCGGACCCACTCGCTAAAATTTGCTGCAAAAGCAATTGGATTTGCATCCCCAGACAACATAGGGATGAGCAGGCAAGCCCAAATGCAAGCATCAGATGACTTCGAAACTGGTACCAGTACTAACTTTCTATACTGCTATTTTACCTATTCAAGTTAACATGATCACTGTCAGTGCAAAAAGCTGAACATCTATGCAAGCCCTTAGTCAGTCAGGACTTTATCAACAGTTGCAAAAGCAGCTGCCATAATTAATGTCAAGAAATTTTAAAAAGACAGGAATATGCAAAGCAAAGTACCTTTGTTTTTCCTTTTCTTTTCCAGGCTGTAAAAGACCAGCTTTATACATCAGAGAAAACCACCCCTGGGTATTTGCAGACATACTACATCCAAGTCACTTGGCACACATTAATAAGGTAAGCCAATTTTCCAACAATCATTAAGCACAGTGACTGGGAACACAGAAGCCACTCAAACTATAAAGGAAACCTCCAAGGACCAGAGATTAAATTCTATTTGCCTTAGGTCAAAAGATCTACCTCAGTTCCTCAAAACCACTCGTGTTCATCACAAAGCCATTGCACAATTCAGCAAAACTGGCAGCCAGAGGAGAAGTCTTCAATTCTAGAATGCCAGAGGGATTATAATTCAGAAATGAGATGCTTCAACTCAGCTACATTAAGGAAGATTCTTCCTCATATGCATCTGCCAGTAGTCAGATTGTAAGAACCTGATGCATTACATGGGCATCCAGGAATTGCACCGATACATAACAAGAAAACACCAGAACACAAATCTATCATTCTACCCTCTTTTACATCAAAACGTCCTTATCAGATCAAAACATGAGATCTATTTCAGTGGAAGGTTAGGTATCTGAGTGAGCTTCTTGAATTACCACCCAAGTCAGAATCTTGCCCTAGATGTATAAGATACAAATTGCTAATATTATCTCATGTTAAAGTGGTATTTTAATTGCACTGCATATTTTAATACACTCAATATAGGTTTTAGCTAAATTGATTGTACTTCTTGATTTCTTTGTGGCATTTAGTCATTTATTATAAATTGACATGGTTAATTTTCAAAGTTTCATTTGCATTATCTTCATTTCCTTGCTTAATACAGACTCAGAATTTGATGGACATATGCAGATACATGGACATTTACATAATACGGAAGACAGAACTTGAGCATCCAACACAGATGTCAGTATACTAACACACGAACTAGCACCACAGCAGGAAAACAAAACCAAAACACGTGTCAGAAAAATATCACCATATTAGAATTTGTACCAGCACTGCCCGGACAGGATCCAACACTTGCAGGTTTATGGCTATTAGACAATTCAGAACATGCATCATGACAGAAGTCTTCATTTTTGTATGCAAGTGTTTCCACCAGAAAAACACATCTGCATGCAAGAAGTGGATGTCAATTTTGATACACGTGCTTTGTAAGAACATAAAATGAAAATGCACTGTGCTTGCTCTGCCCTGCAACACCTGCTAATGCTCCCATCTCAGCAGTTATGAAAATCAAGCCCAGAGAAATAAGCAGTGATTTCCGTACCTTCACTTGAATAGAAAATTCCTTAATTTTACACTGTAGGTGTTTGGTTTGTTTTTTTTGAATTGAAGAACATGAAAATAATAATGATTCTACCAATGAAGAGCCCTTATAACTGACTCCTACAGTTCAGAAAGCACCTCAAGTTCACACTGGCATTTAAACATCATCAGAAGCTGCTCACAGCCATATACACTATCCCTCCAAGAGCACCATTCTTTAAACATTTTTATTTGTATACAAAGATGTGAAAAGAGATCAGAATCTACTTGAACTGATAATAAGGATCAGCAAAAATACCTCCAGTGCATGAAACTACAGTATCCACTCTTTATTAATTGCTACTCCATCATTTCATGCTCAAATTAAATCACCCCCTTGATTGTCTATGCTGAATAAGGGATAGAGTCTCCAGCAGGGATTCTATCATGGGTTTCTGTTAGCCACCTGTGCTGCACCTTCACTTCAGACAGTTGGGTAAAAATGTTTAAACACTGGCTATCCTCCAAGCATCTTCTCTGGCTCACTTTGACTTTACGCTCACAAACCACCCAGTGTTAACTTTTAAGAAAAGGATCCCTCAAATTTGTGCATACATTCTTCTTCCTGTGGCATCCCAGGAAAACCACCTCAGCCCACACTATCTTGTCTTTTCATATTGTTACCTTAATGGAGCTAAAGCGGAAACTTGTATAATAGAATATTAAAAGCTTTAATTATTTCCTTTTCTTCCAGTGTGATAGCATTTACCTGTCGTCATCAAACACGACCTCTCCTAAATCCACCCTTTCTTCTTCTTGGCACACATCTGCTTTTGTGTGGAAACTCCCTGAAGAGCACTGCCAACATTAACACCTTTTACTCTCACAGCATTGTAAGCCATAAACACAACACTGTCATAAAGTAATCCTTCAGCACCCACAACTCCCACCCCCAACTTTTCCAGTCTTCTTAATAAGCCATTAGTGACAATGACTCCATGTGTCACATTCACAGCAAAATAACCAGGTACCTGGATGTTTCTACTTGAACTTAGTGGCTTTTAGGAAAAGTCATTCTCTCCTCTCTCCACTGCACTTAAAGTAAACTACTAGGACTCTGAAAGTTTGTTTCCTAGTAATTTTGTCATACAGGCGCAGGAAAGCTGTTTCAGATGCTCCAGTGTTCTTATACAAACTATTCACATACAACAAAGCTTCTCCTCCTATGACTTGTTTGTTGTTGGGTTTATTATGTTTTATTCTGCAGTTCATTCTCAGGACATGCATATTCTCTTTGAATAACAAGTTCAACGAAAATCTGCTGTTAGCAGCAGCAATCACAGCACATTCCATTAAAAAAGAGCTTTTAACAATATCTGTGATTAAATCAATTTGGTTTGCCCTTTTTGAAATACTTCTGGAGCTCTCAGGAAACACACTGCATGCATTTATTTCCAAGCCAATGTAGAAAATAAAAATGAAAAATAAAATTACATTATATATTTCAGGTGACAAGACATGAAAGAGGCACACATAAGTAACTGCACCTAGCTGGACAGTAAATGGCAAATAACTCCATCTTGTTATACATTTGTGTGTAAGGCTCCCGATTTTCTATTTTGTGTTATCTCTCATAAGAAATAAGAGAATATCTATGAGAAACAAATAACACCACTGCTATGCCAGAACCCAGCACTGCCTCCTGCAGTCTCTCCTAGGGAAAAAATTCAAAAAGCACCCAGAGAAGTCCATACAACTGGAATCACAGTTAACTGTAACAACAAGGAGGTGTTACAGTCTTAAAAGTAAACTGTGGCTGCAGTTTAGAAGCCAGTGAATGACTTAGACACTAAACCAAAACCATCCTACAAGGAATTTTCCCAAAGGAATGTATTTTCAGAACCATTATTTTAACTCACAACACAAAGTACTCATTTGCCCATGGGACTCAGCTACACCGGCACAGACAGAGGATTGCGGAGCCGACTCCGGAGCCGACTCAACACCGGTGACAGCAAAAGCAGGGTGCAGGTCTCTGTGCTCGAGACCAGGCAGCAAAGGACAGCACAGACACCCCTAAAGTGGGAGTCACTGCACTGCAGAGGAATGGGGAAGGCAGAAATGGAGAGGAAAAGTAAAGCTAGGGAGATCTGGACTTGCCCTTCAGCTTTTTGATGCATATCAGCAACTTCAGAGGGAGAATAAAGCATCATCAGTTTTCCATGACACAACTCACTCTTTTCCTACCATTATTGATAATTATTCCTCAGTTAGGAGCCCAAGGGTGGAAGTGCAGTGCTTCCATACATTTTTAACCTATCCAGTTAATGCTTTTGATGATTTCTTCAGTGTTTCATATTTAACCTCAAGTTTGGTAACTAATGGCAGAGAATCAAGATTGGCAGGTAAAGATAGCAGAGATATTTGAGATTTCACAACTGGTACTACAGGTAATAGAGCAGTAATATTATTTATCTTGCTGACAAAAATGGTTTTCAAAGGAAGAATAACACATCAACAACTACTCCAAGTATTGCTCTTCAGCCTGATGGAGTCGGATGAGACAGACAGGACTGCAGGCACCTCCCTAAGACAATCAAGAAAAGCCAGTCACCTCAACTGCCAAGAGACATTAGAGCAGATTTTGCTATGAATCAAATGAACTTGAGTCTTCAGATATTTTTATTTTAATAACTTTGCCAGCAGTGTCATCTTTTGAAATTAATGTCTGCTCTAGTAGTGTTCAGTTTTCCTTGTAAAACAATGACAGCTAATAGGAAAGCACTGTCATGTATTCTGACTAAAGGTAATGTATATGTGACAGCTGTGTGATCATCAGCAGGGAAGTATTTCCAAAAGACTAAAGGTATAATTAAAATGAGTCTGCAGTCCTAGCTTCAGGATTTAAATGTTTAAATGTTTTAACTTGAAAGAACAATGGCTCCTTGAAGCTCCTTCACAATCAGTACTTGTGAAGCCTGTCACTTCTGAACCAGTGTTCAGTAACAGTTGTGCAGGTCCGAGCACCAAGCAGCAGATTACACCTGATGATCCTTAAAACTGCACCAATGCTTCCAAAAGATCATCAGAGACAAACAGAGCTTGGCTATCGTCTGAGGAAGATTATTCCAGTAACAAAG
This sequence comes from Coracopsis vasa, assembly GCA_026283785.1. Classification (NCBI taxonomy): domain Eukaryota; kingdom Metazoa; phylum Chordata; class Aves; order Psittaciformes; family Psittacidae; genus Coracopsis; species Coracopsis vasa. The sequence goes on from JANHGB010009190.1 coordinate 57,641, forward strand.
CATCTTTGGAAATAAAGCTAACTAGAGACATGCAGTGTCTTTAACTTGCTTTCCATATGCAATTACTTCATGTCACCGCACAGCAAAACCCTAAGTATGCTGAGTCCTGCCACTGATGCAGCATCTGTGCCTGCATATACAAACACCCAGCCTCTTCCATTGATGCTGACCTCTTGTTTTCCATCGTAAAGCTAATCCCAGGACACATACAGACTTCTGAGGCAACAGGGAAGGCACAGGAATGTGCCTGTGTTCACCATGAAGCCAGCTGCACCTAAGAAAATAATATGCAACTACAGCCAGATAAGTGGGGTTTATTGAAATACAAGGCTTCACTCAAGAAGCATTAAAAGCTTCTCTAAGTTTAGGTTTTTCAACAGAAGTGACTTCTTTCTTCCTCTGGAAGATTATGCCTGAAAAATTCATGAATAGTTCTTTTTCACCAAACAGCTCCAGGAAAAGGGGCTCCCTTTCTAGTGAAGTATTTCACACACAAAGCAGCATTCCTCCGTGGTCTCCTCACTCTGAAGATAAGATCATCCTACCACTGAAGCTAGTGGCTTCAGAACCACACAAGTAGGAATGTGCTTCAAATTAAGAGATTCTGCACTTTTTCTCTTTTGAGAGAGATATAATGAAACTGTAGTAGAATGGTAATTATTTGCATTAAAACAGAAACTCCAAGTCCCCATCATAAAATAAAAGCATGTGGATGTCCAGAGTGTCCTCCACCTAACTACCAGACAGAAGTGGACATGCACAGGATAGGTACCCACCTAAAGGCATATCCTAATAGACCACACTGTCCCATAACAAAGACTGAATAAATAACACGGGAGATAGATAGTTTAATTGCTTCCCAGTGTCATTAATGTCACTGGAAGAGTTGTGGCTTCAAATGTTTCCAGGTCCTGTTTCCTCATCTCCTCCACTTGTATCCTTTTATGATAATGCAAAAGAAAATGGAACAACACAGGTTTTTTATAGAACAGATGTTTATTAGAAAAAGGTCAAGCACTCAGAGAAAGATTGAGCCTCCAGACAGCAAGGCAATGCATCACCTGGCTGAAACTAAATATAACATTCTAATGTTGCTAAACTGTCTCTAACCACACAGCTAAAAGAGATTCTCTCTTTTCATTTTAGATTATACAATTCCTAAAAGAAAACACTGCTGTAAATATTTCCTTTAAATAAACACTTTTTGATGTGACAGATTTATTGATAATTAAAATAAATCCATCACAGCAAAGTAAGAAGGGGAAATACCAACCAAAGTATTTTCCTGTGATTTGGGATTTTGACTTCATTTAGGTGTTTTAATTTTTCTAGTGCCTGAATTTATTTCTTCTCCTGTTGAGGGCATGCACATCATATTTCAAATACAGTAAGAACAGGAAAATCAATTTTGTTTGTTTCTTATTCAGCTAAATAAGAACCAGTCAGACCTTGTACAGACTTGGAGATTGTACTCAAGTATCAGGGACAGATCTGTTAACCACATGGAAGAGCAGGTACATCTATGAGCAAGAAGAGAAACATCTGCATGAGACTCATTAATCAGTGCATGTTTCCAGAGCACAGCAAGCAACACCACCAGGTACCAAACATTGCAGGCTGCATGAGTGCCCTAAAGGGCCCTTCCTGGTGGGGTAACCACAAACCTTGGATAAGATCCTCAAAACCAGTACCAAGGTCAAACCTGCTGATCACCCATGATGCCAACAGGCAGAGTCCTGAGGAGCCCCAGGCTCCTCCAAAGCCTGTTTGCAATTTTTCTTGTCTTTTCTGTGTAGAAGGAGGTAATTACAAAACCAGAAACATCCCTTCTTTACAGTCCACTACGTGCTCAAGGTTTCTTTCTGAAGATGTGGTCTGTAGTGTTGCATGATCTTGGAAGAGCCCTTTGGCTAATATACTTCCATTGTATGAGCATCTGAGGATTCTGCTATGCTCATGAACAACAAAAGCATCATCAGTTCATTTGAGCTCAACAGCAGAATTCCCACTCACTCCAATGAGTTAAGATTTCACCCAGAATATTTTTGCAGCAACTGATTTTATATCTGGTCTTCCACATGTATCGATCAATTCTTAGGCAAGTATTGCCTTCGCTTACTGCAGAGGACAGCTCACTCCTATAAACATTCTCAGGATGCTACTGAAATATAGATACCCTGATCTACAACAAATTTTGCATAGGAGATGATATGCAGTAATCAGAAGACAGCATCACTGGAAAGCCAAGTTACTCTTACTCCAAGCATGCCATTTTGGAAGACTTTTACATTTTATTGGACACTTGAAAAGTTGCAAGGAGTACTTTACACATGCATTTTACAGTAAAAGGAAAACATCTTACTGATTTATAATGTACTTTCAAGGAGAACAAAACCTAGCCTATAAAACTAAAATTTAGGAGAAAGCATGAATCTCTGTTGTAAAGGAAACTCCATACCATCAGCACGGGGGATACATATTCTCATCATTTCTAACGGACTGATTGTGGTTTACTGTTGTTTACTTCACATATATAGCAAAGAGACGACAAAAAAATGCAACTATAAATGTAAAAAGAAAATCAGTATTTCTAATGAAATGCATAATTTAAAGTTTGTTACTTAAGAAATTGAGAGCTGCTAAAGTGCATTTATTAAAAGTGCTAGATCTGAGCCTTAAATAGGCACGAGGAAAGTTGTTTGCTCTTCAGTGAAGACTGAAATTCATTAATAATTTACCAACTTTTCACAGAGCTGTAATCAAGATTTGAGCATGTTCAGGATGGTGTTGCTGCTGTTTTTCCTCTCTTAACATTAACTTCTATTTCAATATTTTTTTGTTCACAAAGTGTTTTATCAAGATAAAGTGCAAGGAGTCACTCACAGCTGGAAATGGGGAAAAAAACTCTGATTCTTGTTATCCCATCAAAGCAAATGTTATGGCTCCACAAAGCAACAAAAATCAACTCTACCCTGAGAAGATGAGATCTGTGTTGATATTATTCAAGCCTACATAGTAACTGCATTTGTTCTCATGAGAAGAGAAAAAAATCCACCACCATATTTATCAAATCAATTCACCAGAAAAGGGTTTTGTAGTAAAACATCCCAGAGCAATGCCAAAGAGAGCCTACAGATAAAACAGCTGTTATTCATTTGCTCAGGAAAGCTCACTTAAGGTTACAATAATGGTGGCAAAGACCTAACAAAATAATTACAAGGGAGAGACAGTCACACTTTATGTCTCAAAGACATTAAAAACACATCACACATAGCATCTTGCCCTGTTATTGCTGTACATATAAATCTTACATTGAAGACTTTTTGCAAGAAGCTTTTTAGCTGGTATTGTTTGAGATGTGAAAGGTCTAACTCCTGCATTTGCAGAGATCTTGGTATGTACAGACCTGATTTAGAGTGCTATTAATACATGATATTAATATATGCTATATTATCAGTCCTTTTTTATATGCTATATTATCAGTCCTTTTATTCTTGATTTATGATGGCATATATCCCAGAAGAGAATTTTGGAACAGCTGTTGTTCAGGTTACCCTGCTTTCCTTCACAAACCATACAGCCCTTGCTATGCGCAGCAATACATGCTTATATAGGACTTTTTTAAAGAGTTCCAAGTCAAAAAGCACATCAATCCAGCAAACTGCTCAATAGCTCAGATTAAGAATGCAAAGAACATTATCTGGTATTGCTAGAGCAGTAGTTTTGCTAAATAAATATCAGTAGAAAGTGTTGCCAAAAATCAGAAGCCTTTGAGTCTATCAGATGAAAGGAAAGCTGCTTCATCTGCATCCTCTAAGAGGAAAGAAAAATTAATTGAATGCCTCACTGGAAGCAGGATTCCTCTCCTACGATTCACAATCTTTAAGAGGTTCGGCAATTTCTCCTCGTTCAAGCCCCCAGCTAAGATTCTCAGCTCACACTGGCAAGATTGGTCTCTACTGAAAGTTGCATTTTTCTGAAGGAGGACAGCCTTAGTAGCGACCAGAAAGATACAGAAAACAAGCAAAGGAAAATTCAAAACCCAGGGTGAGCCCAGAACATGCTACATTGAACTATTCCTTTCCATATTACAAGATAAACGTTTGGAAGTAGACAGGGCCAATCTGTAAGTAGGTATGGCCAGTAGAAATCATCTCCCTTCTGAAATCATCTCCAAGATACACCTTTGCAACTGACCCTTGCAATAAAAAAACCACAGGAGTGGGAACGAATTCCACTCCATGCTTTTCAAGATTGTTTTGTTGGTTTTGGGGATTTGCTTTAATTCAAAACATACATTTGTATAGTTAAATTCCCCACAAGCAACATAAATTTCACAGCTGATGATAACGTCTGCAATTAGACTTGGAAATTCACACTCCTGTTAGTAGTTGTCCTACACAGCACAAGTTTTGCCTGAAAACAGCATTTAAGCAGTTTCCTTTTTCTCAAACTATCAAATTTGAAACCCTATTAGATAAGATGAATTTTTCTTGAAGAATAAAACTTAATTGAGTTTATTTGAAAGATTGGACTGTAAGGACAAGATTGAAATAAATGTTTGGTTGCAGCAAATGACCTGCTATATAAATCATGCTCAGAACACATAAGAACAACATGCACAAAAAAACCCCAAACGTCGGTTCTGTAGATTCAACTTACGAAAATGAGAACTATAAGAAGTAACCCACATGATTAAAAGAAAAATAGCTGCAAGAGAGCTGAGAGAGCATCAGGTAAAACACGGGTTCCCTTAGTCAAAATTTGGACAACGCAGCATTGTAAATGACGGATATCTCCACTGTTAACCTTGGTCGTAAAACACAGTAACATCAATATTGCTATATTTGTCATGAAGTAATTTAAATTGGACCTAAAGACATGACAAGATATTTGATGCATCTTTGTCTTTGATGTTCTGAGGGCTGCATAAATCAACATGAGCTGTGTCATCCGCCACCACGAACAGGAAACCTGCACCTCCATACAAAAGATGCTACAATGTTGGTGCATGGAGATGGTTGGTGCAAAAGAGGTACAGGACTATTCATTTTTTCACCCATGATTTGCCTTTGTGCCAGTCACAAATTTTGCTACTTCTCTAGCACAGTCTGCTATCCACCTTTGTTTCCAATGACTTCTTTTGCCTTTGGCCAGCTTTTCCATGGATCCCGATACTCAATTAAGATTCTGTTTGCTGAGTAAACTCCCCAGGATCTTTTACAGCCCATCACATTGTGCTTTAAGGTGGAAGAGAAATAAATGTAAACCCTAACTCTTAGTTATAAATATTTATTTTATATTCCAAAAGAATTTTCACTGCCAGTTCTTCCATACGTAAGTAGCTTGTTGATACAGGGATATTGCATTACAAGCATTACACATTTTAGAGTGTACAGGTGGACGTGTGTTGCTCCGAGTGTATATTCCAACAGCAGAAACTATACACAAAAAAATATAAGCAGTAAATTATCTTACAGTGCATTTTCCCCATTGTGGAATGCTCAGCGGGAGGAGCACTCTATTTGAATGCTTAAAAAAACTCCTTTCTCCTCCCTGCCCTGCCAGGCTGGATCTCAAGTTCCTGGATCCCTATTTCTCCTCATATCGTATGTTCAATTTCCATTTACATTTTGAGTGCTAATAGCGGCCTATGACTTCAAGTACTGCTATTCAGAGTCAGTGCATTTTCCCTGATTAATTACTATGGAGAGATACCACCTCTGGGAATCAAATACATCGTGTGCTTAACTCCAGAGTAGACAGTTCTTGTCAATAACGTACCCAAGCAGCTTAAAACTTCAATAGCCTGGATTCTTATATACTGTAAGTGGTGCTGAATATTCAGTTTTATTTCTCTGTTTCCCTGCCAGTAGGAAATAAAGAACACACTTTTAGCTAAATGAGAACTGAAGTGCATTCGAAGAGTGCTATAAATTATATGCAAGCCACCAAATAAAATTCAATTTTCAGGTAATGTGAAGGTGTAATGCGTCTGGAGAAGCTGTTTTGCATATCACACAAGACAGCAGGCAATAAGGAGCACCGAATGACTAAAACCTGATCTGTCACATGCAACTCTCTGATTGTTCCCCCTACTTTACCTACTCTAATCGCACTGTTGCAGTGTTGATTCAGAACACGGCGGCCCATGAAAAATGTCACCGTTCTGTCGATGTTGCGGATCCGCTGGCAATTTCAGCAAGCACTGGATGCACATAAAGGGTGATAAGGCACTATATCCTGCCATGCTCAGCAGGTTTTCCATTTCCTCCTGCAATTACACATCAAACTGTTTTAGCTTCACAAGCTTCGGCACTATAAATGGCCTGGAGGCAGAAGTCTGCTTTGCACACTGATGAGTCTATCTTCAAAGCAGAGTGCAAACTCAGGTTTTGGGGAGAGTTTTTTTTTTTTTTTTTAAATACCCTTTTTCCAGAGCTTTTAAGAGTTTACTTAGAGATTATTCCTCCCATTATCTCCATGTACTCCAATTAACAGGCAGTTTTATATCAACATTAACTGGAGCTGCCTCTAAGAGGAGATGAAAGCCATGCATACACTAAGAGCAAGCCACCATCTGTGTAAGAAGCCTGTTTATAACATTACATCTTTACATACTGGGCTTTTATTTTTACCTCCTCCCCCCTTTTTTTCCCCCCACAAGGCTACCTGGAACTCTAGACTGACAATATGCAGAAGAATCTGGTTTTCAGATGCTCAAAACCTTGCCTCCTACTACAGCAATGCTGTCAAAACTCTTATCTTTCTCCTGTTACTCCATTTAAACCAATTCATGCATTCCATTAGAGATACTTGGAACAGTTTAATTTCACAGATCTAACACCCCTTCCCCGCTTCCTGCATGCCTGTGCTCCATTCGTAAAGGAGGGAAGGCAGCTCCTTACCTACCCTGAACTAAGCCAGAGCATCCTTAAGACAGGGTGCTGCATACCTGGTCACAGCTGCGAGTAACCACTTTTTTTTCTCTTCTCACCAGTTGCATCTCTTTAGCATACTGACCTGAGGAAATGAGTAGCAGTACCAACCAGATTACTCTGACAGTGCCAAAAAGCTATCCTCTGATTTCATACTTACTCCCAACGTGTGCTAACACTTTGAGACTATAAACGAAGCTCTTGCCTTCCTGATCAGCTGAGATCTTTATAACTGGCAAAATTATTGTAGCATCTGAATTTCCAACATGCAACTGAAGGCTGAAACCGATGCCAAGATGGAAACAAGGCAATGTTAAAGTCACTTCTCTCAAGCATACTACCACTGTGGTTTGCTCAAATGCAGGTATAAAACTTTACATAGAAACAACAAATCCCAGGGTGAGCCAAACACAACTGCAGTGCCATCTGTGGACCCAAGCGGAGAACAAACCTCACCCAGCAATTACAGCTTTCACCTAGTGATAAGATATGGCAAAAGCCATAATCCCCACCAACTCATGACTGGCCATGACCAAAACCTCCACCCACCTCTGAGCTTCAGAGCCCTCACAAGGCCTCTGCCAAGCTTAACACCACAAGAGCTACTACAGCATCTCCCGTGATGCATTTGGTCACTTGCACAGATTACGTAGAGCAACAAAATGCACAAACCTCCTGTAGATCCATTCATGAGATGTTGGGACTAAGAGAAGACACCACCATTGCCATAGCACAGATGGTTCTCCTCAACCCATCCCCTCTCACAGTCACACAGCAGAGATCAGAGATGCCTGAATTATAACCTTTGCCAAATGATGGCAACAGCAATGAGACACGAGTCTTTGAATGGGTCTAAAGTACTAAGATGGTTTGTGTGCCCTCCACCTCTGCGAGGCAGCATGACAAAGGCACTGTCAGAGAAAACATGAAGCAGCAGCATTCAGCCACTGAAAATGAACAAGAACAAACAGTTCCTTGTATGCCGTAACTGACAGCTTGTTCCCATGCTTCTCCAACGACCCTATCCATGAAGAACATGGACCTTTTTTAATATGCCTCAGGGTGTGTTAGAATTCATTCTCAAACTTCGGAAGGCACAGCTGTTATTGCTGCTTAAAATAGGCTTTGGGTTCTTCTTTTTCTTTAAAAAAAAGAAAAAAAAAGAAAAAAAAAAAGAAAATATCCTGAACTAATGATGTTTAACACACACCTAACTTTCTGATTAAATCAATTATCAAAGCATATGCATGTATGCCAGCCCTCCCACCCAGGACTGCACTGTATCCATTTTAAACCCCGTTTTAACCTCCTGAGCAGCAAGAGCCTTTCATTTCAGGAGGGTGTCAGCAGCTCCAGGCAGCACATTCAAAGTAACAGAATGATTACTCAGATGATCCGACACAGGACTCTGAATTGCCCACATTTATGCACAGAGAGCACAGCACACACACAGGGCCCCAAAGCTATCAGCATTGCCAATCCAACCGACCCCACCACCAGGAAGCAGAGAGGTGCCAGCAAAGAAACTAGAAGAGGGTATCTGGTACCTCAATAAAGCTTTGAACATTAGCCTGTTAGTGAGAGAAAAAAACAACTGAGGACTGTGAAACATGTCACTAGTGCTCCTGAATGGGAGAGAAACTGCTGGCCTTGCAAGGAATTTAAGTAAACAGAAAAGATTTATATCTACCTCTTTGATCATGATCTATGTCTCAGCAAGAGCTGCATCTGCCTTGAATGTTTATCATCATTGTTACCTGCATCTTTGATTCTACCTCTGCTACCCCATGATGTTTTCCAACCCTTGTACTTACTGCAAACTCAGACATTTGGCACTGTTTGCTACTCTAAGTTAACCACCTGCCGTTTGTAATAAAATGACTATTTCCTTCTTTTGTGGTATCTTCTCTCTGGTGCGATTGTTACAACTCTTGCTGTAATTCTCAAGTGCTGCTCCAGATTCATCAGGAATAGGATAGGAAACCCCTTCCAAATTCCAAAAATAAGCAACTATTAATGTATGGCTGGGTGGGATCTTTTTTTGATAGTTTTGATTAAATTTTGCTTTGTTTTAAAATCTGGAGATGTTTGCTAATCCTTCCATTCAGAACTATAAAGAAGAGAATGAGCAATGATGTGAGAAGGCAGGTGCAGACAGAGGACACCAATCCAAAATAATGACCATGATGCTACCAAGAAAAGGAGGAAGTCCAACAAATTTCATGTATAATAGAAGCTATTAATGCATAAAATCCATTTGAAATGAAGGAAATCAGGACTTACTGCATTAAATTACTTGTTTGAAAAACCCTCGTAAAACAGTACTCCTCTAACCAGTGCCAAAATCAAACCAGGCCCAGTTGGAACCACACCATCCTGAACTTGTCTTTTGAGAGATAGGTCCAACCTTGCAATGAAAATGTCAATGGATGCTTCCATGTCCTCTCACAGGTGAGCTTTGGTGATGAAGGAAAACAATTAAGCCCTTAAAGTCTCCTTATGAAGAGAAGTGTAAACAAGCCATGGTCAGAATTTAAGTGGCCTCTAGTAAATTTAGATCATCTGTGAATAACCCCTGTCCCACCATGGTTAATAATGTGGTTGGCTGAAACACATCTCTCAACTGCTGCTGTAACTTTTTTCAGTTGTGGATGCTGGTCAAGTTGGCATCAATCAGCACAAAGAGCAAGAGCATATTTCCATCTACAGTTTCTCAGAAAAGCCATATTTCAAAGTCTTTAATGGACTATTAAATACTGCTGAGGAAAACTTCACCATGATCACTTAACCAAGAAACGATGAGCATTTTCTAGTGAATCACCACATCCGCATCAGTAAGTGATTTTAATGAGTACCTTTGTTCACTTTATTCTAATGTGAGTTTTCTACAACCCATCTGCAGTATATCTTGCCTGAACAATTATGTCAAATATACAGAAACAAAGCTGGCAGGAGGGAAGAAGGAGAAAGGAGACTGCACACTACTGACCAAAAGGGACAGAGTAATGGAAATGGTACCTATATGAAAGTGCAGAGACTAACTACTAAAGGTTCTGCAGAAGAAAATTATGTTTCTCAGATATAATAATTCGAAATTCAAGCATGTTTATGGAATAGTTCAGCTCCTTCAAAGCATAAACTGCAAGAGATGATGTTCAAGTCATTTCTATTACCTTGACACAGTTGACAAATGCATCATTGAATGATTTTATCACTGCACCAAGTCATCATAACCATCAGCACACCACTACCAGCAACATAAAGCACTTTATAAAATGCCCTCTGTGAAATTGGAAATTTGATATGCCTTCTATCTGACAGCTGTCGGTATTAAACTCACCTTTTAACTATGGTTAAAGCCAGGTGAGGACCCAAGTAGCCTTAGATACCTTCACTGAGAATAGCTGAGCAGATGGAGTTCAGAGAAGCTAAATAACACTATTTACAGCATCAAGTTCATACAGTGGGGCACAACCTCTATCGTGACTGCCTGGTAGTATCTAAAACGTCAGCTATGGTCTCCGGTTCATATACTGTCCTAACACTTTTCCCACTTTCAAAACTGTGCACGCTTCTTTGATTTATAAAACCAGCGCAGCCAATTCCCTTCTGCTTCCTACCATAATTTCTTCTTCACGGTGGACAACTACTCGAACGCGGTTTCTCAATTCTAATGGGAGATTAAATACAAATTTAGCTGCCTCTTCTAGGTTTCGATGTTAAAACTAATTTCGTAATAGTTAATATGGTTAAAATACAAAAACTTTGTTTCAAGTGCTACAGCTCTTCATTGATCACGGAGTGGCTCTTAAAAGAGCCTTTGTGTTGTTTTAAAAATATTTTCTCAAATTGATGGTAGTTCACGTCTAGGCGCGTTCTCCGCGGATGCGCCGTGCCAGCTGGATGTCCTTGGGCATGATAGTGACGCGCTTGGCGTGGATGGCACACAGGTTCGTGTCCTCAAAGAGCCCCACCAGGTACGCCTCGCTCGCCTCCTGCAGCGCCATCACGGCCGAGCTCTGGAAGCGAAGGTCGGTCTTGAAATCCTGCGCGATCTCGCGCACCAGGCGCTGGAAGGGCAGCTTGCGGATCAGCAGCTCCGTCGACTTCTGGTAGCGCCGGATCTCGCGCAGCGCCACCGTGCCGGGACGGTACCGGTGCGGCTTCTTCACGCCGCCCGTGGCCGGCGCGCTCTTGCGAGCCGCCTTGGTGGCCAGCTGCTTGCGGGGCGCCTTCCCGCCGGTCGACTTACGCGCAGTCTGCTTCGTACGAGCCATCGCGCTGCACCCTCTACCAAATCCTCCTCCTCACGGCAAAACCAGCCGTTGCAGCGGCTCCCCGGCTCCGGCATTTATAGTCGAGTCTCCCTGCCGATTGGCCGTCTGGCGCGAGACCGGCTGCCATTGGGTGACTTAACAGCTCGAAAAGCTCGCAGCGCCGTGGCGGAAAAAAACCCCTCCCTTCACTCCTCCAGCCCCGCCCCCTCCATCTCCGCAGCCACCGCCCCCGCCCGCCGACCTCCCTCCCTCCACGGTTCCGGCGCTTGATCTTTTCCGGCCCCTCAGAGCGCTTTAGCGCCGGTTTCTTCGCGGTTCACCGTCCCCACGAACTGCGGTCCGAGAGGCGGTGGGGCGACAGGGACCTCTGTAAGCCACCGATGTAGGAGGGTCCCGCCGCCCAGGCCTTGGACTCGGCTTCTTCCGAATCCCATTCCCCTCACCGCTCCCGTCCTCCCCGCTTTCCGGCACGGGGACTGCTGGCAAAGGCTCTTTCACACGACAGCGTCTTTCTCCGCCGCGTTAGTTCTGTTTCTTCCCTCTCGGCAACAGCGCTCGGTACAGGGCCGCGGTACGCGCTTAAGGCGAACGTTCCCCGGCTGCTGCCGCGACCTGTTGTAAATCCCGGGTCTGGTCGGAGGAGCGCGCCTTAGTGAAGCGAACACGGGCGCCGAACCGCGAGCGCTACCGCGACCAATCCACGTCCTCCTGCAGGTGCTCAGGGCCGTGCCGCGAGCGCCTGCTGGGAAGATCCGTGCAGCTCTCACTCAGGTCGGAGCGAGCCCGGTAGCTGCGCGGCTCTGGCTACCGCCGCCAGCCCCCTGCTCCCTCGGGCTGCTCGGCTGCGGAATATACGGGGCGGAGAACAACGGGGCAGTGGAGGAAGACGCCGACCAGAGCCTGGGCAGAGCGCGGGGGAAAGCAGGGAAACCGTGCTCGGGACTGCAGGCGGGACTGCACTGTTCGAGAACGCCGTAAAAACACCTTGACTTGCTTTCTCTTGTCACCCACGAGACCGCAAACGGGTCCGGATTGGAGCTTTATGCTAAGAAAATTACACGTTCACCCTGAGAAGTCTGTGCCTTGGAAGCCCCCGACTCTACAAGCTTCCTGATATAATATCTCACGGGGAAAGAGCAGAGGAGGACCTTTATTTTCGGGCTTTTAAGGAAAGTATTATAACATTCTCCCACTAACCCACAACCCGCAAGTCACAAGTGAAGTCCAGAGTGTGCCTTTAGGTAGCTACAAGTCCTGTCGTCCACTGAGGCAGGCATAGAACACACTGTGGATTCCTTAAGCATACCCCAGTACCCCACAACCGCGTTGTTTCCCCACCGTTATTTGCCTCCTACCAGCAAACAGCCTAGGCCAACTCAGAGTCAATCAGCTCTTTTATTGAGAACGTGGGTGGCTCTTAAAAGAGCCTTTGGGTTAAAATAGGCGAACTGAAGCGCTCTACTTGGAACTGGTGTACTTGGTAACGGCCTTGGTACCCTCAGAAACTGCGTGCTTAGCCAGCTCACCCGGCAGCAGGAGCCGCACGGCCGTCTGGATCTCCCGAGAGGTAATAGTGGACCGTTTGTTGTAGTGCGCCAGCCGCGAAGCCTCGCCGGCAATACGCTCGAAGATATCGTTGACGAAAGAGTTCATGATGCCCATGGCCTTAGAAGAAATGCCCGTGTCAGGATGCACCTGCTTCAGCACCTTGTACACGTAGATAGAGTAGCTCTCCTTACGGCTCTTCTTACGCTTCTTGTCGCCTTTCTTCTGAGTCTTGGTCACCGCCTTCTTAGAGCCCTTCTTGGGCGCAGGAGCAGACTTGGCTGGCTCAGGCATTGCAATGAAACACCCCCCTCTCAAAAGCTAAACATTAAGCTCAACAACAGAAAACAAAAACAACGCTCCCTGCAGCCCCTTTTATAGCAGCACCGGCACAGCAAAGGCTCAATAGCACCACACCGCCATTGGCTGGAAGTTCCTATTCAGATCGTCACACCGCCCTGAAATCTCCTATTGGACACTTCTCGATCCGCGTTCCCATTGGCTGTCACAAAATAATCTTCCCTCACAGCCTATCAGTGAAGGCGCCGCCGCTCCGCCCGAGCCGGATATAACAGGGCGGGCGGACATGGTTGGGAGTG
>JANHGB010009195.1:0-49825 GCA_026283785.1 Coracopsis vasa
TCCTGCCCCCCCCCCCAAAATCACTTTTTTGCAGAACAGCGGGACCTGACAAAGTATCGACTTAAATAAACAGGGCCTTCCACTGCATTCAGCCTAGCCCTGCCTGAGTGGATGGCAATGGAAAGGGATGCCAGCATGCTGGCTGCACACATGCACTGCGCCTTTCAGCTCACCAACACGCTGAAGTCTCCTTTTGCCGAGTTGGCATTTTATGCACAGTTGTTATTATCATATTTGTCCACAAGACCTAGCAGTAAAGGTTATGCCATATTGTATGATTAGTCTTTATTTAAAATAACAAACAAGTGATCAGGTATCAGTTGATAATGATAACAGTTCTGTCCTTTTCCTGCAATATCCTAATAACTGATTGCAACCTAATGCTACCTTTTGCTTCTCGTCAGTACTTGCATCTGCTGCATTTAAAAATGTCTCTGTGGACGGCATCATCAAATAAGACAGAATGAAAAATTAACTAAGCAGTGCAAAAAAAGAAAACAATGCAATTTTAAACAGTGCCTTGCCTTGCCTCTTTACATCCACCTTGTAAATTGCATCCATCTTTTCTCTAATTTAAACTTTTTACACCAGCCTGAGACCACTGATATAGCAGTCAATACATGTCTACAGGGGAAAAGTACCCTAAGGTTAACAGTGTTCAAGACTACAGTATGACACAGTATATACAGATGGCTGAAAGCAAAAGTCAGAGGATTCAAAATCAGAGAAGGAGAATGTTTCATCAATCAGGACTGGAAACTAATTCCAGCAATCGCTGATCTCAACAAGCTAGGTGATAACAAGTTCTCTTTCACTAGAACTAAGCAATGTAATGTAATACAAAGTCTGGGCTAATACAAAGTCTATCAGCTATTACGCAAAGATTTATATAAAGTGACTGCAACAGGTATTTTCTCAATTAGTGGCCATAAAGATGAGATTCACTACGTTTTCAAGTGTGCATACAACACTTCTGCCTTTGTTAGATTCTTTGAACAGTAAATCAGGATTTGCTAGATCAGTGAATCAAAACACAACTGCTTACCAAAGCCTAGAAAATGCATGTGATGCTCAGATAATAACCTTAATTACAAATCCTGGAGCTAAATCTTTGCCTATTACCTGTTGCATAAAAGCAGCTTGCTCCCCAGATTCCATTTGCTGGGTCTGAACATCCTCATCACTGTCCGGTGGCTCCTCTTTGACTTTCACAGCCCCCACCTGCTGTCCTATTCTGTCATCCACACCAGCGCTGCTGTTCTCAGCCCTAATGCTGGCACCGCCGGTGGGAGCTCGCTCTTCCTGCATCGGATGATCTCCATGAAGCTCTTCTTCAGCTTCCTCCAGGTGACTGCCAGGCTGCTTCAGCTGCTCAATGGACTTAGAGAGCATCTGGAAAGAGAATGGGGGAACAGTTACTGACTCCTTTCACTGATGCCAAACACGAAGAAATACTAGATTTGCACTGACAAAATTGAATCCGCAGCAAGCCTATGTAGCTATGAATTGCTAAAATACTAATGTGCAGGTCAAAACAGAACCAAAGTTCTTAAGCAAAAGGTCACTTGTTACTTTGCAGTAGCAAATGCCATGTATGTAGAGAGTGCTATTTGGAAACACTAAACTAAAAATAAGGCAGAAGAATGAAAACAATACACATCTGTTACACTGTTACAGCTGATAATAAAGAGAAATTGGTCTCCTTTCATACTCTGAACATAAACGTAGAACTTTATGTAACTATATTACAGTTCATTTCTACAACACAAAATAATAACGGAACTCCTAAGTCCTAAAAAAAGTTAGTAATATGGTTAATATTTTGTTATAAGTGAATTAGGAAATGTTCACATAAGCATCTCTATCAATCAAAGCAAGGTGGCACTGAGAGGCAAAAAAGGAGTGGTGACAAAGAGCTGGTGTCAGTCCTTCTCCTGCGGCACAAAGATACCACATGCAGATCTGTCTGTGACTGGAGAGACTACAGCTTTTGTCATGCATGGTACAGATATCTCAGTTTAAGCAAAATGATACAACATAGCTACCCAGACAATACTGGTTTTACACCATGAACTTCTATTGTAAAGCTCTGCTGAGGTACCAGATATCTGAGTGTTGCAATCAAGTACAGATTATGTTTTACTATTTAAGATGCAGCAAATACATTCCAAACCAGTCCAGATGCAGTCCTCAAAACACAAACTGAAAAAATCCCGCTCTATTGAAAGAGATACAAATTAGAGATGTGAGCAAGCACCTGTGGGGTCAAGTAAGTAATTACCATTTATTCAACTGACCACTTGATTTCAAGCAAACACTGATTTGTATCTCTAAGGTCAAATATACTGAGAAGAGAAAAAAAAATCCCAACTTTTACCATTACTTACTAGCAAAGTTAAGACACATATTTAGCTCATTACTGCTCTCCTTTCTTTTATGCTTTTTCACTTTTATGTCCTGTCCTCTTATTTGATGAAGAATGATAAAAACAAGTGGATGGCATGGTGGCAGGGACAGACCCCAAACCTGAAAACCACTGCTGCTGCTCAGTCTGCTAAGCCACAGCTGAATGCTTTTTCTGTATCACTACCAACCACGCTTTCCTATTTGTTAAAGTGTTTTTTAAAGGCAGCTTGGCCCCATCTTATTCCAGTAATTACATCAGTAGCATTACCAAGAGATTGGTCAGTTCTTCTAAGTCAGAAACATCTGATTTTATATTTTATCTCCTAGCAGTACCGTGGAAAAATTACATATTTGGAGTTTAGAGTCTACTTCTATCTTATCTCTCTAGCTAAAGCTGGATTCCATAGCAGAAAATGAGTCTTACATGAAACACTGCTCAAGTCCTTTCACTGTGCAGTTGGATACTTCTGCTTATACTTAATGCTTAAATCTTTAAATCCCCACTTACCACTTTTTTTCTGAATTTATCTGTAGGTACATGCTGGACTCTCCTTATAGTTTTCATTTTGGAAAAGTGATTAATTAACCTGAGTTTTACTAAGGCTACATTTAAAACCCCCATGGTTTTTTTCACTAATAAATTAGAATCGTACAGACTGGTCTCTTTAACCAGTACACTTTATTGTTTTCACTATTCCAACTAAAAGAGTCACTTAGAAAATGGCTTCATGCTAATGTAACCTATATATTTTATTTTCTTTTATTTTCAGGAAATTAAACTGTAAGGGATATACATGAGCCAAAGTAAATAGTGGCAGCAGGAGAGGAAGCATTTACAGACATCAGCTCCATTGTATCACTACAAGAGTCCAACCAAACACAATCTAACCTGTTTGCTTGTACAGAAAAGTGGAAGACTAAATAACCTGGAGATTGCAACAAATCATTATATAGATCCTTCAGTTACAGCCCCTGCCTTCGTTTCTCCTTTGGAATGATAAGCTCTTGTAAATACAATATTTTAAATAAAACAACTTTAGAAAGACACATAGCACAAAATCCCGCAACAACCACCCTTACATTTCTTTCTTTAATTAATTTTTCATTTTAAATACATGGTAGCTGTTTCTACAAACTCCTGTACATACATATGAAACACTTTCTCTCCTTCTCTCCTATGGCTATCTCATATTTGACCAACTATGTACATTAGCTGTACTGAAACAGCCTGGCATCTGCTTACTGTTGTCTCTGTTACTCATGTAGTACAATGTTTCTAAGGAATGTATTTATCTTTCAAAATAATTCTTCTGCATTATGGCTTAAATAATAGTTCTCAGCAAAGGAGAAAAGGCTTTGGGCATTTTTTAGTTCCACAGTCAGCTGTTGTTATTGTTTTGTTCAAATAATTGCCTGCTATAAGCAGTATTTGGAGAAATGCGCTATCTCTCACCTTCAGAAGGTGCTAGTCAGATGTGTAAGCTGGAAAACTAAAACCTCAGTTGTAACATGTTTAATGAAGCTATATTAATTTACTCCAGCTGAATCCGATCCAGTCATCTGTATTTCATTATTACTCAGAGAAGCGAATTATTAATCTGGCGTTAACTGTATCTTTTCAATATTACTATTGACAACAAATAATCTTATTTTTTCCATCAGTACATCAACAGAACCTTACATATTATTTTTCAATTTTTATTAACAGATATTGGTCAATTATGATCACCATGCAAAGAGCTAACGAACTTTCACTTCCTAGATATTTTTATATATTTATAAATGTGCTTTACACCAACTTACAGCCTGAAATGAAAACTGTAATTCAGGTACTTCTTATGTAAGCTCGAATATTATCTATACTGCTCCCATAATTTAGTGTATCCTACCAACTGCCCCATTATTTTAACCTTTACTACTTCAATACAGAGGAGGATTTTACCATTAAAAACAAATTGTCAAAATGCTATGAATAGATTATTTGAAGAACATATGTAGGGTTCCTACACTGAGCAAATAAAACCTTGGTCGAGTGAAGACAGTGCTACTTTAGCTTCAGTGGAGGCAGGTCTTTATTCATTATACATTACAAAAAATGATCTTAAAAGACAGAGGAGTTTGTTCACTTACTCTTCACATTATGATGTCTGAGATTTTCTTGAACACAGACGTATGCTAAGGGCTTTGTACTTATATTATTTACATCAAAATTATCCTTTTTTTTCTGCAAATGGCAGGGTCAAAGGTTTCTAGATACAAAGATACATAAATAACATCAAGATTTTAAGGTTTTTATTGTAGTAGTGGTCTTTTGCTACCTGACTGCAATAATTTTAACCAGGGGGTTCAGACTTTGGACTCCCTTTATTGAGTAAAATGAAGATCTGCAATGGTGATCAAAGGGCCTTATAAGGAAATAAGCTGTCATTTGGACAGAATTATATTAAAGCTGACAACGGCAAAGCCGATCTTCCTTAAGACAAGCGGAGTTCAGGTTACTCCACATTCATTCATATTTTTTCCCCAGAAAGCTGGAATGAGGGTTTCTGTCCACTTTTGGATGGGATGTGAACATTTGCAGAATGTTTTCAGAAGGTCAGCATACTAGATCCCGCAGGTATAAATGCCAGACTTCAGTGGAGAGGTATACCGTTTCCCACATCAAAAGCCTGGCATCTGACAGCTGACCAGAAATAATCCATAGGGGATCTTTTCTTTGTTATTAAGGACAGAGGCACACCTCTTGGAAATGATTTGTTTCTTTTCAGAATGGAAATAATCCAGGGGAATTCTTTACCTCTGACCTATGTTAGATTTTGCTTGTTATCACCCTCACAGCAGCACTGGCTTGCTGCCGAAATGTATTATTTTCTTAAAGAAATGTTTTTTTAATACAAGAGAAATATACAAGATCAATGGGGTGGAGAGAAACTTGGTCTCTTCCTCTTTTTGTTGTTACAGAAGTATACACCTATATGTCTGCCCAAATGATCTGACCAAGAACACTTTTCAGGGAGTGCTGGTGCATGCCATATCATCTTATTTCAGGGCAAACATTCAAATACTGGGTTCAGCTAAACTATATTAGAGTCTTAATTACTCAAAGTCCTAAATATAAGGAAAAAAGGAAAGAGAAATTGAAAAGAAACAGAAGATACTAACTTGTTCTAAGCTCTTGATCAACTGGTATTCCATAGTCTTGTAAGCTTAAAATGGTTGTGGTATTTCACACAAAAAACTTTTAAGAGAATGTTTGAGTATGCCTTATTAAAAAAAACTCCACCTATATTTTTCATGATTGAAAAGGACGGAATTACACCTCTGTGCAGATTTCATTATACAGCCTAATAAGAGAAGAGTAGGAGACACACTAAGAGAAAATGCAAGTGTATGTATTTACTCGATACATGCCCAAACTTGTCCTAAGAAAAGACACTGGGTTGCTTTGCTACATGGTCTAGAATATCTACTGTTTTAAGGTTCAAGTAACTCTGCTTTGTACAGTTAAGTTCAATTGTAAAGCCATGCAAATTATATAATGAATAATAACTTCAACTGTGAATAGAGGCTAATTTTAAGATCGAACAAGGTATATTCCACCATGCTATAGGACTTCAAAAACCTTATGTAGGCACAGGTGTTCAATCTGAACTTTTAAGTTAAAGAGTTAAAGAATATACCTTCAAATTTAGTACTTAAAAGCTACTCCATGATTTGATCTTTTCTCACTCTCTTGTCTATGGGCTACCCTTAAATTCCAGGTTTTAAAAATCAGGTTTCCTTTTTAAGTATGTAATAAAGCCCCCCGGCTTTCTGTATACTTGCAGAGATACATAATTAGAGCACTGTGATTTTTCAATGCTATTCATCAGAACGGTTCTTCTGAGAAAGGTGCTGTAGAAGAAACTAAATGCTGCAAACTGTAAAGTCTGATAAACCACCCTCATCCTCTGATAACCCACTGCTTCTGTGGCTGCACCATGATCCTATCCCTCTTTAGGTGTTTGATACTCTGATGAATTGCTGTGCTCCTGGTGAAGGCTAGCTGCTCTAGGAGTAGGGATAAAGGAGACTGAGAAGCTATTCAGGATAAATTTAAATTTCTACTATCTGCATATGTGTATAGCCTATACTGTAGAGAATAAAAATTTGTTCACTAAGTTTTACAAGAAGGAATTGTTTTATCTCTTTATTACAAATAACCATGTGAAACTGAAAGCGTATTTCAAGTATGAGATGGCGTTAATGCTTCTTACATACACTTTCATTACACTTTTAAATCAGGGGGAAAAAAAATTACTGAAACAAGCATTATCACAAACCAGCTGCAGCCTTTTTATTTCCTTGGCCAGCCTATCTCTTGTGAGGTGCAATGCATTCCTAGTCCTGTGTGACTAGGAATATGTTTATGTGACTCAAGTTTAATTTTGACATTCAGGGCAAATGTACCTATATGGGAAAGCAAATATCCCCAAATCCTTTAGTAGAATTTGTGTCAAAAAAGCATATTATCTAGGAAAAACATGTCAGTGGGGTTCTTTGCTTTGTGAGGAATGCATGAACTGATTGGTTTGTAGCAAATACACACAAACAGCACAAAGACTGGGATTTACTTTACTGGTAAAAATTCTTTTCTCTTCAGACAATTGAGGGCAGGTGAAATATTTTCAAAACCTGAGGCTATGAGATATACATATGCCATCTTGATTAAACATATGGAATGCATACTCAAAGAAAAGCCAACTGGAGTCCTAGTTGAGTAATCAAAACACCCAAGCTGAGAGGGGTTAACATGCAAGGATCAGCTCTGAACTTTGAAGTTTTCTGGTCTTCATTTTTCCTAATTAAGACAAGATTTAATAACCAAACCACTGTACAAACTATGTACTTAAACTCTAGGTTTGTTTCTAATTTTGTTGGGAATTCTTACTAGATTCCAAAGAATCAGTACCCTCTGGGAAGTTCACCCAGTAAGGTGGATTGATTTTTTTTTTCTTTCTTTTTTTTAGGTACTAGGGCTGAACACTGCTTTTAATCTTTTCTTCTTTGCCATTGCCTCTTACATATAGTTATTAAGTAACCCTCAAATAAAAGAAGACAACTGAAGATGAATGATTAATATCTCTGAATTACTAGTGGAGCTCCAGCAAATAACTTCTGGAAAGCTATGAAGTAAGTGCAGAAAAACATTCTCTAGATGAAAGCATTTAATTAGTTGCATATCTTTACTTTAGAGCAGGGAACAGCATCACATTTGGTGTAGAAGCATTAGCTTCTCATAAAGTTATTTAGATTCTGCTGCTCTTTGTTTATTAATGCATGGTCCCTTTTATTCTCCCCCCTCTGTCCCCACAATAAGGTGTTAGCCTGCAGGGAAAGAGGGGCACAAATTAACTCTGTATCAGATGTTAACAATAGCACATTCTTCTCTTCCTCCTTATATGGGAAATTTATAGCACCATATATATAGTAACTTTCATGTTACTAATTGACTTACAGAGAAAAAGTTAATTTGATAAAAGCTGATAAAAAAGATAATCAGCTGGTTGTGTTTAGACGAATTATATACTTACTGCACATAATAGTCCACAATGAGGAAGCGTAAAATACAATTCAAAGGCAGCTGAAAGGAATAATTGCTGAAACTCAAAAGTGCACCCAAAAAAGTTGGATAGAAATTTAGTAACCTTTAAGGCACCATTTACCATTCAACAGGAAACCACCTGTAATTTAAACCTATAAGATGCTCTGAACACTATTTTGTTGAATTCTATTCTTGCTGATGTCAAGAATGAAAATTACCTTTGTAGCATATTTCAGAAGTTGAAAATGAAGATCTATACAAATGTATATACCAATTGTTCATAAAAAAGATAACCGTGCAAGAACCTGTCTACTGTCCACGACTACATGGCACCAATACCTAAACTCCCTTATAAGTTTTCAACCTTTACATTCACTGGAAATTCCTTACTTTGGGAACTCACCTTATTCATGTGGATCTGCTGCTGGTACTGTTTCTGCTTCTCCAAAAATTGTTGATGTTGCTGCTGGATAACCAGCTGGGCCAAAGTACTCTGAGGAAGAGGGGCTGACTGGGTTCGATTCAGTGGCCTGTGACGAGGCAGTCTGTGGGCAGCTCGTATGCCAGGTGAGACTCTCTCCTTTGCTGCTAAAGGAGACTGTGGATGAAGAGGAACTGCTCCTGCAAAACAGGGACATTTCACTCCAATGTGAAAAACAACATAGTTCTAATAGGAGAGAGCTTTCAGTGAGAAGAGGGGTGTATATTGCAGAACTTAGCATCAGCACTGATGCAGTGGGACGTGTACCACGTGCCTCACCATGCTGGGAAGTTCAGCAGCTACAAAAGAATGTGATGAAGTAATCATTTTCTTTTTCCTGTGATCACTGAATTCTTTCGCTAACAGACTTCAGCAGAATCACTATGGGGGAAAGCAAAGATGTCGCCCTTTTTAATCCCACCCTTCCACTTTTCCCAATGGTTAAGATGTATAATATCTGTATTATCACATCTAATGTGAATACAAATGTCATTAAAAACATCTTAGATTATTATTGTGTTGAAGCCTTGATCATTACCAGTCACAAGAAGTTTTTGCTGTCTCATTTGTTCTTTCAGTAACAGATGCTGCAAGAGAGCCTGGTGGCTGCTATTTGGCTTTCCCTCCAAAGCAACGTGAGGATGAGTTGAGGACGGAGGAATGCTCCCCCCATACTGTCCAGCCAAGGCCACTCCTTGTCTGAGCGACTGGGTCTCCCCCTTCTGCTTTTCTTTGAATGATGATGAAGCCTGTCAAAGAACAAGGGCACTGGTAACTGCTATTCATAGACCTGGCCATGTTTATCTCTGCTTGATTAGATGGTCTTATGTCATACTTTATGAATACGTACAGAGGAAAAGGTTAACATTCCTATCTTACACTGTGACTGTGAGATGAAAAGGGAGGAAGAACATGCAAGTTAAATGCAACACTGAGAAACTGGGAAATGAAACCACTTGGAAAAAATCAGTAGTAAAAGCCAAAGCATAAGGAACTACTAGTTAGAACATTATTAATGAAAAGACAGGACCTATCCTTAAAAATCCTGAAGACCTTCCCACAGCCTCCTGCACAGGAAAATAGGGAATCAGAGGAAACAGTTTCCATTGAGTTTGGATGAGGCAAAGCTTGTTTTTTCACATAACTTTCCATCAGACAGCAAGCCAATTAGCAAAACAAAATAATTACCTGTAGTAGTGGGAAGCTATTACTTTTCCTGGAGCACTCCCTGACTCCCTGAAGGACAGCACAAATGTAAGTTTTACCCTTTGCAAAGTAAATTTGTAGAGTTAAACTCTCATCTACAGAACCATCAAGAGCTGTTGCATGTGTGTGGCATTTTGAAGTGCCCTTATAAATTGCACAGTTATTGGATTTAAAGCTTTTGGAAGTTTGGGACCTTCAGCATTGCAAATGTACTTTATATTTCTTTGTTCTTTGTCTAGTTAAAAAAATATATATATATCTTAAAAAAGCAGCTAAAGCAGAATAACAATTTTTGCAGCAAGAATAATAACCTAACAGATATAAGCATGTTGTGGGTTGCAGATAACCACCCGTTGTATGTTATGGTAAAACCAGTATCTCTGACAATCTAAATTCCACTAATTCTAATGAGGCAAACCAAGCTTTTCACTAATATTTTTTGTGTGCATGCTTACTTCGCACTCTGCTATCACCCTTCCCTGAAAAACAAACACCAAAGTAAACTTTACATTCAATTTGCAACTGCTTATTCTGGTAACAGAAATAAACATTACTTGCATAAATCAACTCCTTTGTTTTTCCTAATGCCAAAAGTAATATTTGGTGCTAGCTGGCCACATCAAAAGCTCATATGATTTGAGTAAGCAAATTAAACATATTTTCATTTCAATTTTAATGTCATAAAATTACTTTGAAGCTAGTTATACTTTTTGTGAAATAGCTAAGAAATTTTTGATGATATCGTCTGGAAAAGTAAGCACTGCTTTTCATGGTCAGTTCAGTTTTTCCATCCTTAAAAACAATAATTTTCTTATAAAAATCTTATGAAAGGCTTCTAGAGAACTGATTTAAAGCTTATGCATCTTTCTTTGTAAAGTTCTATATCTGATGTTAAAATAGGGGATTGCAGCAATATATTATTGGTGAGAACAGTAAATGTACTGAAAAAGCCATAAAATAACATGAAACTTTAACTTGAAACTACGTTCAGCACAAATATTAAGTAGCACTTGCTATAAACTGCAGTGGACTGTATACATTTAATTTTTGTTGCACCATGGAAAGCTGTACTTACAGCCCTTATATTTTTATAGAAGTTACCAGTTTACTTTCTACAAAATTTAACTGGCTAAAATTTGTTCAGAATTTATACTCCATTGCATAGAACAACCATATAACTTCTGTCAATACTTTACCATTTTTGCTAGAAATCGGAAAATGGAAGTTTTGACCAGAGGCAAAAATTTTCACATATTCCTCTGAGCCTCAGATTCACATACAATTTACTGTAACTTGGTCTAGATCTAAAGATCCTTAAGCATCAGCATGGATATCCATACATACCATGTCTGTGTTTTCATACATATCACATTAAATTGCTACAGACTGAACAAAGGGCACATGAATAGAACTTGTTATTAAAATACTGTCGTTCACATATCACTGATTTTATTTATCTGATTAATGGTATACAACTCAAATAACAAACCTAGCTGCAGGAATATTAGATTCCTCCCCTACTATGCTCCATCCCACATGAGATTGCTACGGGAATCTCATAAAAAGTTACAGGTGCTGTACTCTAGCAGGTAGAGGCAATCATATAATTTGAACTTTTATAGTAAATGATCTCCTCATATACTTCTCACTATGTCTGAAATCTGTTATCTGATTTGCAGCCACGCATGTGGCCTGTACTTAGATAAGCTTCTCACTGGCACTTATTTACGATTAAGAATTATTACTGCTTTCAAGATGTGCCCTTAAATGTTCAGACATTGCACAATGCAAAGAGAAGTTTGGTTCCTACTGTGAATTGCTTATGTTCCAAAATGTTAAAATAAAAAAAAATCAGAATAGTCAGAAAGCAGGTTTTCTGGAAGCAAAAACAGACACAAGGCTTGAGGCTGGTCACTTACACTGATTTGAGGTTGCACTGCTGGAAGTCCCAAGGTAATGTTGGGCAAAGAAGGGGATGTGTACAAACTCAGCAAGTTCACTGATTCATCCTGTATCAAAAGCCGTTGCTGTGAAACCAGATGCTGGAATAAAGTGGAAAAACAACTGAAGTATCATCTCCAACTTTTTTTATCTTGGTTATTTCATCTTTGTTATTCTGCTACATTGAAAGCCAGTTATGTATCACGTGTTGGTTTGCATCTCAACGGGGTGCCAGATAAGGAAAAGTATCCCTGTGAAAAGGCTGTTGATATTTCTTTTCTTAAGAAAGCAACTGATATAGTCATGGATTATTCCTTGGTTAGTAAATCAAGTTTCCATGCAACAAATGAAATCTTGGAGATTCCAAGACCTTCTATTCTTATCAGCATCTAATCAGCTAAACAGAGGTTTTTCTCGTCACCTGCACTTTCACTACTAAAAACTCGGTGGGAATCTAGCCAACGACTTAAGGAGCATATCTAGCAGAATGAAAGGTGTCACATATGTGCATGTATTATAACTTTACTTTACTGTGGTCATTACAAATTTTGTTGTAAAGTATGAAATGTTTCTACCTAATCCATGTATTTATAGACTACTATATAGGGAAATTTCAGGCACAATATTTACATACATTGACATGAGAATTTGGGGTAGAAAGTGATGCAGATTGCCACATTTACCATTTAAAAATTGTACTGTCTCCCTCTCTCTCTATGCATGCATACAAAACCAGCATCCTACCATTCTCTGATGGTGGGATACCCCTCATAGCCTTCCTAATTCCCTCCAAATTAAAATCTTTAACACTTCTTTTGAAGCCTTGTGATATAATTTTCAAGGACATGGAATTGCTGATGTATTTTTAATTACCGTCAAGTAAAACCAGACATTCTACAAAGATCACCCTCTGTCTTTCCATTCTATATTCATTGAGAAGAAACATAAAAAGTTACATTACCACAACAGGAATCTTTTTGAAGCCTTTGCCTTTCTGCTTGAACAGTCATGTTTTTCAACATGTGGTCTAGTATAGTTGCTTGAATTACATTTTCTGTTTAACTCTTGCTTCCCTCCCAGAACTTTAACACAATAAGAGCTACAAAGGTCTTATTAGACTTAGGAACTCTGGCATGATATGGTCCCCAAGGGAACAACATCCTTGAAAAAGAATACCCTGTGTAACAGTATGACACAGTGACTGCTTTCTTCCCAAACAAAAAGCATATGGGACTCCAATAATAGACCACCTCCAAGAGGGATACTGCACACTCGGGCTTTGACTAAAGTAAATATAATAACTTGTCAAGCATGTTGTGGGGAGCTGTAGATTTTCCCCTGGACAAACCTGCAATATCAATTAACTCTGTAAAATACTCTGTGCTAATACAACGCAACTTCAGACCATCAATGAGAAGTGGTTAAGCACAAAAACACAGGATGTTATTCCAAAACATAACCTTCCTCATACAGTTTGTTTGGAGATACGACCTATCACTGAGACAATAACAGTAGAAGTCTATTTCTGTAATTTTCTTTTGGTACCTAGGGAATGTCAACAGATAGCACAGGAAACAAAGAAGCTTCACTTGTATATTACATTAATTCCTGTCTAACAGTATCTTGCCTTGATAACATCCCCCTTTGACCATGAATAAAATCATGT
Source organism: Coracopsis vasa (assembly GCA_026283785.1). Taxonomy (NCBI): domain Eukaryota; kingdom Metazoa; phylum Chordata; class Aves; order Psittaciformes; family Psittacidae; genus Coracopsis; species Coracopsis vasa. Next base: position 13,285 of record JANHGB010009195.1, read on the forward strand.
CAAGACTATGGAGATATTATTGAGGGAGACTATTAAGATTTAACTGCAAAAAGACACTGCAGAAGCTCGTATGTTTCCTAGAATATAATCAAATTTGTAGCAACTGTAGCATCTATACAAAGCCACTTCAAAATACATGTTTCCTTTTTGGTTTTCAGCATGTCACTATTACCTCCTAAGATCTGAATTAACAAACATAACAGTGACAGGGTGTATAGCAGGAAAACACATTCCCACATTAAGGTCAGGCACAATTGTTTAATCAGGCAGAATCATGGGAGTTTAATGTTGAAAACAGAAGTTTATTAGTAAGAACATTTTATCCAATTTCTAATATTGCCAATAATCAGTTATTTTCATTTTGGTAACTATTAAAAAAAATATTTTCAGGTAATATTAGCTTAAGCTAAGTTGAACCACATCTCTCAAAATAAGCTCAGTAGCCCACCTGCATAAATCAGGGTCCTGCATATGCTGAGGCAGAGCTGCTTAACCCCAGCAGCCACTTCTCTTTTTACACAGTTGGGAATACCTTGAAATGGTGGCAAAAGGTGGAGTTGCCAGCAGTGTCATTTGGCAACACAATGGCTGAGCTATGGTCCTCATCCTACATGCAGACTTGATTGTTTGGACTGGCACCTAAATCACCCCAAAGAGCAACTCGCCCTACTTGCTCCTCTATATGCTCACTTACTGCGTACGTGGATCCTGCTTCCTGACCCTTAAAATAGTCTGTCAACAGTTACCCTTTTCTTAAAATAGAGTACAATAACTCAACGTAGCAGTGCATTATGATCATTAAGCAATTATGGTAAGTTATTGTTCCTCTGTTGTGTTATACTGGGACCTTCTGAGAAGCAGGCACACCTGTGTCAGGCGTGCATGTTTATATGCACATTTATACATTAGAAGGAGAAGAGGAAATGTCTTTCATACTTCTCAATTATGGAGCTACAGTAAGGTTGTCATAGCTTTGAATGCTTACAATTACACTCAATTCTTTTTTGGGGTGTTGTGGGTTTTTATTTTAATTAATGAGATTCTCTTCACATACACTTGAAGCAAACCTCAGCTGGTCAGAAACCTACACATTTTTTTTTGCTCTGGCTACTTGCAAAGATCACTTCAAGGAGCTGAGCATTAGAAACATAGTGCTGTGGGGCTGCACAAATCAAGTATGTGTTTATCTGCCATGCATGTCATTTTTATCTCCTGTATAATCAGGTGATATTCTAGGAAATGCTGCTCTCCAAAGCACAACTGAAAGAAAGAAAAATTATCTGAAGCCCACTTACACCAACTGGAAACTTTCTATTGCCTCCAATGGCTTTTGACCAGGCCATGAGTGCTAAAATTAATCATTTCACATGACTAAGGCAGGTTGTCCCTCTGAACTCCAGGGACCTGCTGTGCGGGGGCTCAATCCTGCTTGTATTTCTCATGCACGTAAGATTTAGCCCCAGCACAGCAGGTGACCTCTAAGTGTACGGCATGCTGCAAGAGACAAATAGCTACTGTGGTGAACCTTGATGATACTGGAGACAACTGGGCCTAATAAAACCAGTATTTTATTTATAAGGTGCAATTAAAATCTGAAGCTTAACTTTCAAGTTTCATCTAATGAGACCAGTGTTTTAACAAATGGCACTGAAAGTACCATTAAGGGAACTGTGATAGTAAAAGATTATCTGCAAAAATGTAGCATTTGCAGTGCACCTTTGTTCATTCAAAAAAATGTAAATGTCTGCCCACCAGATTGTCTGCTCTGGAGGGTAAACCACTTAAAAGTCTCACTATTCAAATGGATATGGCAAAAATACTTTAAAAATCTGTTTCATTACTGATAATGTCCTAATTCTGTCCATGCACTAGAGCGGAATCATTTATGGTATTGACTCATGCTTTACTGGTAAATGGCCCTCTGTCATAGCAACCTGCTTTCCCCCAGCAAAAAGTGTTTTATTTGGTGCCATGAAAACCACAGCTATCCACCCACTCAGATATGAGCACAACACTTACTGCAAATGTCACAACAACAATTATGAAACAACAGCAGAGTGAGTCATGCAGGATTACAGCAAACCAAGTGATATTTTGGGTGATTTTGGAACACTTATCCTATTATTAGAAACTTCTATACTTGTTGTATCTGATGAAAAATTGATTAGATATATAGCCTTTGAGAGCTGGCAGCTAATGCTAAAACTAGAAAAGAGATATGTAGGAGTTTGGCTCCTGTTAAACTACCAAAGAAAATCCCACTGAAATCAAAATGCACTGAAGCTGAGATTTATGGAAAAATGTTTGAGCCCACAGTATGACAGTATTAAGAGTCAAGTAACCAGAGAGGTAAAGAAATCCCCCACTGGATCCAGAAATAGAACTCTAGTTTCAGCTTCTTAGCACACTTCCAGCAAGCTAAGTGACCAACGCCAGCACGTAGAGCTCAACTTCTAAAGGAACTTTTTAGGCTCATTTGAGTATCTGTGATTGCACGGTGAGACTGTTACTTCTGATGTCTGGCACAGTAATGGCAAATTACATGCAATGTGGTGTTTTACTAATAAACAGAATATAATGCTGATGGTTGCTATTACAACCTTTCCAAATCTCCCCAAAGAGATTGCCAGCCTGATCAGGTTGTATGCATTTCTGACGGTGGTTCCACATTGTGGAAAAATGTCCAGAAACTGTAACATGCAAACTAACAAGCACCGTACGTCAGTCTGAGATGTTATTCCCTTTGCATTTTGTAGTATCTTCAAGTCAATAAACAATCCAGTTGGACAAGATTTCCTGTTTAATAGAGCACTAACACCCACATATTGCAAACTTCTATCTAAAGCATTCCCAATACTAAAATATGCCGTTTAACTCCATTGAACTAGAATCCTATCTAATCCAAATGGTGGATCTTACTCTGCATCATTTAAATTTCTTTGCAATCACATACAGGGGGCTAAGAGGCAAGACCACATGTTAGCCATCAATGCAATTTTTTTTTCCTTTTCAGTTACGGGCCAGAGAGAGGCTACTAATCAGTGTGCAGAGGTCACCCACCTGCCCCCTGGATCATAGTTCACACACACAATTAATTCATTATGGGGAAAAGTCACTGCTGGAGGTTGAACTGCCCATTCCAGGTTTTTTTGAGGAAATGTCCTGCCACTGACCTGGAGAAATAGCTCCATTAGCTAAAACTCTATTAAATCACATTTTCTAACGCAATTTTACTAACATACATTGTATAAACCAACAACTACTAGGAAACTTTGCCACCAAAGCAGGAATTCCTGTAAGTATATGAATACGGAATATTGTGGATTTGATTCTCTCTTAGTTGTGTTTACTGTCCCTTTACAATATTGCCACGGAAAGCATTGACTTAGACATGTCATCTATGCTAAATGAGGTTTTTCACAATTGATTTACCATCTGCATTCCTGTTGTGATAGGCACATATGTATGAAACAGAACATGGAGTAGTTCAGATTCCTTCCATGTACAATCTTATTTCACAAAAACAAGCATCCAAGACTCCTGGCAGTCAGTACTGGCCCTGATAAGGATACTGAGGTACAGTAAAATAAAAGGCAGATATTAAAAAGGATTTAGTCACCTAACTCCGATACTGTAATTAAGCAAATCTACTTCAGAATCCATCTGAACCTGGGATCACCTTAACTTGTATGTGTTAGGGTCACCGATACCTAAATCACCCTTTTGCACATGAAAGTTCATCATCAGTGTTCAACATTGTGCACCTCTTCAGGCTATCCTAAAAGATAATGTTTTGCAACAGATGCTTCCAAGTTCTTTCCACAACTCACTCTCCCTCTTCCAGTAGCATTGCTGCTGCCTTTGTTTGCAATTTTCTTCCTGAAAGGTATCCTGAACATGCATCTCATATATGCCAGCCTCTTGAACATGCATCTCATTTATGAAGATGTATCTTGTATACAACATAATCTGATGTCAGCCTGCAGTGTCCTGATAATTATGACTTCTTCAATTACTCTGCCAGTGAGCATGATCAAATTGAAGTTTCAAATCTCTCCAGTCTAGAAACCTGAGAAATTAGCTATACCAAATAAAGAGTCTTACCTCAGCTTGAATGTTAGATGGCAAAACTGAGTTTTCATTTTCTGTTATACTGCTGGTGGGACCATTGCTCGGGGAACTAGGACCTGATCCAGGGGAGCTGCTACTGACTGAGGATTCTGAAAAGCAGATTAAGCATACCTGAATTTCACACTAGGAAAGGAACACTTGATTAATTGCATACTTTTAATGGCACAGGTTTGGAGTTTTTTGTCTGTTGAAAAGAATCTATTTACTTACGTTAAAGATTTCTAATTCATCTTCCATTTCTTTTGTTTTTTCTTTTACAGAGCTAACAAGGAAAGATACTCTCTTGGTCTTTCCCCTTCTGATCTGTCTGATTCATAAAGGAAGAATTTAGTATTTATTTTTCCCACGAAGATTGTATGGTACTCAGTATCAGGCAGAGATACAGGCATAGAACTTGTAATGAGTAAAAAGAACAGAAAGCATTTTCCTTTTAATTGCAAAGAATCCTGCCTCTGTAAGAGATCACAATGACAGAGATAGCAGGCTTGCAAAGGTCATGATAACACGTCATCAATTCATGAGGCCTACTACCATCCTCTTTCTTTTTAGAAAGTGGATGAGGCCATTGTGGACTAATCATTACATACGCAAGTAATAATGGCAAAATATATACCATTTTCACTACATCTTTGGCACAAATACGAAGGAATAGTTACAGCATACAAAAATCTTGAAATAGCATTTGAAAGGCTGTTTGTTATCTTGATTTAAAATTTCCTGAGTTCTGTCTAAGATAAAGGGGGAGAGGATGATTTTTTTGTATGCTGTTGTATTGAGTCACTGTAATCCTACTCTGATATCAATTAAATTTATATAATGGAAACAGTTAACAAGGTTAAAGATGGAAGAGCGCAGCATTAGTAGAAGCAAGCCTATTCCAATGGAGTAGCTTTCAAATTAAAATATTTAAGAAGTTCAAATAATTAGTATCTAAATGTCGCAGTAAATATTCTATAGCTACTTCTTTGCTTCTTCACTCTTTCTGCCTCAGTTTACATGCAAAAATATATCCCCACTGTGTCTGAAATTACCAGGAGATTTCCTAGCTGTTTCTTGGACCTGTTACTCTTTCCTACTAGAGCTGACTTCAATTTACTGAAGTGAATTCATATGCAGCTAATCTAATTATCAGGTAAAACTCTTGCATCATCTTATTGCTAGTTTTTATAGAAGAAACACAAACTTATTCTCTCTTCTCTGTTTTAAAAATTACAATAGCACTTTCTGTATAGTTAGGCATCTAAATAAAGGGCTTTTTTTCAGTTAATAGAATAAAAAAAAAAAAGAAAGAGAAAGGAGGAAAAGGCTTCTACCAGAAATGTTTGATCAGGGAAATTTTGATTATGAAAGGTGCAAAATGTCATGTAGCTGCTACCAATAAAGATAACAGCAATCAGTAAGGCTTTGAATTATTGTCAGAGCTAGTAAGAGGACACATTTATTTTCAGGATTTTGCTCTTTCAATGGCTGCAGAATAAACCTCCTGGGATAAGTGTTTCATTTTATACCTTGTGAGTGTACAAAATATGTAGAAATCAGCTAAAACTAAGGAAGTGGAAATCAAGAATCTTGTAAGAGTTTCAGCAAATTGAAATAATAAATTAGCTGTAAAAAATCCTAATCTGGAAATAATTTATAGGGAAATTATCTTATTTAGTTGCTTTCACACTTACATTCACATCCATGTCAGAGTTCTACACATGACATACTGTGGAAAGTTGTCACGAGAATTGCATGTATGTGGACACTGACATGAATGACATAATTCTGATATGCCAAGTGAATTCAGATACATGTCTGACAGACTAGTAGCAGTTGGTTATATAAACTTATGGCCTGATCGTAACACCACTTGAACAAGCTATGAAGCTACCAAAGATGAAGAGTCAAAACAAGAAATGTCAGAATGAGACCAAACACTGTAAATGCTCTTTTCTTTCAAATCTACAGGTAAGGCCTTGGCAGCATATTAATCCTAAAGACTAAAAATGAGAGGACTATAGCTGTTTAGGAAATTGGGTGCAATTCTGCAAAATATATGTGAAAAAAATTACCACTACCCAATATCAAACATGTGAGAGAAAGCCTTAGCATCCACAGTTCACCCACTCTGTCACTTTTTAAGTTCAAGGGCAGGAAAAATACTGAAAATTAATACTACTTGATGACAGATTTTTACTTTGCCTTTTTTCCCCTTTTAATCCCATCCATATGCATAATTCTGTATTTTTACATGCTAAAAGTTCCCTTTGAATTACTAAGAACGCTTACTATCTGCTATGATGAACAATATGTCATTGAATATTTAAACGTTATAACTCTTTCTTCTCAAAAAATTTAGTGAGCCTTTGTATTGAAACCAATTAAACTTGACATTTTTCAAACAAGAGAAACTAGAGGGATAGGGCCAAATACAGGATTCCAAAATGTCCTCGATTAACTAACAGCAGACAGTATTTTTGTGCCTCCTATTAGCATCTGGAGTTTCCATGGGAGATGGGAAGTTGAAGATGCAACGTCCAAAATGTCGTCCATGTACAGAAGAAGCAAGTTAAGGGAAGAGGCTAATCTTGTTTTCTCCTTTGATGTCCCTTGCTACCAACAATCTACCATTTATTTGTTCTTATACTTGCTATTGTAAGGTACTGTTTTCCAGGTTGGTTTGAAAGTATGGTTTTCAAATGTACAATACTTTTTAGTAAATGGTAGAAAGCTGTAGATTACAAGTTATTCATACACAACCATTCTTTTCTTTTTTTCTCAGCAGAAAAAAAAAGACATAACCTTTTCTTTAGCAAACAGTTTCAATTCCAAAATACCACTACTGTTCCATGAGCACTTGCAGCTGATACAGAATTTCTCAATTCTTAATTACCTGTCACCTCAAAGAGTCGCTTCTTGAATGAACCGACGTTTCCATCCTTCCTCCTGAGTAGAGGACTGCTTCTTCTTTCTGTCACCTTTTGTTTTAACCTTGAACGTACCTTCAAATTGGGCTCTGAAGCTGGAAATGAAAAAAAGAAAATAAATGGTTATAGATCATATGATTATACTGCTTCGTGTCAGTTGCCACTGATATTCTCTCATCTGTTTTACCACCCATTCTCCCCAGCCACCCTGCTGCTCCTCATACAACTCCATATTAGACTGGAGGCTAGGAAAGAGAGGAAGAGAGCTAAAAAGCTTCAGATCCCAGTATTTTTCTCATCCCATTTCAACTTTGAAGTTACCCATTAATTATTGCTAATATCATAAGTATTAACTAGAGATGAATGCAACTTTTATTCTACATCATTTTTATCTCTCATGTAGGTGAAAACTTGGATAGAAATACAGCTTAGAACTTGGAACCTTATAATTGGATTATTGTCTGGTGACAGAAATAGAGAGAAGCCTACATTGCTGCCTCTTGATTGCTTTTAGAAATATAAATTACAACAAGCCTTGCTGGCAGAACATTTCTTGATCAGCAATTTTAGGCCCAGAACTTAAATGTTTTCTGAGTAACACACTGAATAACTAGATTTATGACAGTGTCCTAAGTACATTTACACAGAAAAATATACTCTGAAAATGAAGAAGTAGGACTGATTCCCCCAAAAAACATGATTATATTTAATAAACCTTGGGAAAGTTTCACCTTTGTTTTCTAAAACGACAAGGTCTTTTCATACGAAGGCCAGAGATGAAGCTCTGCTATGCTTTTTATTTTGTGATATTTTTAGCATGATCAAATGTTTCATATACTCATCTGTTCCTCTAAGTAAACCCTCTATCAAACAGACTGGTAAGAACTAGTGAAAGATAATTGCGGAATGGAAGTTGTTTATGTTTCCCTTTCTGGAACTGAGGCTTGGCTAAGCAGTACCTCAAAACAGAGAGAACTGGAAACCAGGACTAGTTCTCTCTCTTATGCACAGACATAAGCCTAGCCCCAAACAAGGAGCCAGAGTTAGCAGAAAAACCAAATAAATGAAATCTTCATTCTTTTCAGCACTTTATTCTTTGTCACTTTGGGGCAGGAATTAAATTGAGCACTTCTAATTCCAGTCCCTGCCCAAAATGTAATATTGCACATCTTTTTCCTGCTGTATCACTTGTTTCCTGAAGGATGACAATGTTAGAAATGCTCGTTTGAGAGCAAAGGGGCTGCACCTCTGCCAGAGTGCTGCTGTAACCTGTAGTATCTGCCTTTGTTACGTATTGCATCGGTCTTGGCAAGTGCTCCCTTCCAAGTGCCTTGAGTACATTTCAGACCAAGATACAGAGGCTAGCACAACACTAGATATCTTTAATAATAAAAATATTAACAAGAAATTTGTTATTACTTACTAACACTGTTAAGACTAATGGTTCTAGCGATACAGTAGATGGCTTGTTTGCTAAGATACCGTTTGCTATGAAATTGAAAACATAAAATATAACAATGGGCTAAGATTACACTACATGCTTTCACCAGAAGTCTCACCAGGTACAACGATATTTGGAAGAAAAGTTGTACTCACTGTTTTTGCACTTGCAGTTATTTTGATTTATACTATTCCATACTCTTAAAATTCAGGAGAATACTTCTGCATCAGTGACAAACTACTGTAATACAAATTGTCTGCAGCACTCACTGGAGAAATGCTTCTATTCTATATGAATGTTTCATGCTCAGTTACAGTGATTGCCTTTCTATTTTTACCACATTCTCATCATATTCTGCATTTGAATCAATCAATCATATAAGCAGACTTTGATGTCAATGACTGAATCTATGAGCCATCTGAGAAGGAAATAATTGATTTTAAAATGAAAAAGGCATGGAAAATAGCTTTTAAGTTATAAAATAAACCTTCCAATAACAAAGCCAACATTTGAAGAGTGTTTGCTTCAAATACTGGTTTTCTTGAATGTGTCTCATGAGATACTGCCAGTTCCTGACATGGTACCAAATAGGACTCAATGGCTGGCAGTAAGAATTCAGGTTTCAGTGCACTAAAAATATAAACCTAACCAATTTGAAGATGTGTGCTCCAATGGACAAAATGCAGATGTGGAAAGTGGTTCTTCACACCTATCTGTGGCTGAGGTGTGTGATTGATGAGGTCACTGCACCTCATCCTGAGCGAAGCTGAAGCAGAATTACCGGCGGCTGCAACAGGTATGGATCACAGCAGCAATCCTATGTGCTTCAGTGCACTCCGACACGAAGGCAGTAAGAACACATCTATAATTGTCAAGTCTCCTCTGATAGTTAAAAAAGGCAAAATTAAATATTTTCATCTTTAAAGGTAGAGCTCTAGATTAAAATTATAACTGCAAATCCATATATATACACACAGACTGCCCCAAAGAACACATATGAGATTATTTCGAAATTATTTTACTCCTCTAAGTCTTAAATGCAAACAAGAAAGCGAAAAATGAAAATATATTTTTCAAACTTTATTTTTTTTAATTAAACTGTTCCCCTAGTATCTGCAAGGCACTTGGAAAGACTTAAGAATTGTTATAATTAATCTGCCTTATGTTTCAAATGAGGTTTTGGTTCAATACTTTAACTAGTGTTTCTTAGAAGTGGTCTATAGAGGAATAATGCACAAAATAACTGTTTTTCATTAGTCACTCCTGTAAGTATTTCTGCTCCACATTATGAGCACCTTTGCTTAACTTAATTTACCCACTGCCAAGGCTGACTATGTTCATCAACCAATGGCATACTCCATGTGGAAAAGAAGTGTCACATGGAGAGCCAGTGTCAAGTCAGCTTGCTGCGGAGTAGCTTCCTCATGCAGATACAAACCCCTAAGAGTTATCCTTTTTTTGCTCCACTAATACTACAAAATCACTGAAAAGACCTTCATGCAGTCTATCACGTTATTGTGATACAATCAATTAACCAAGACACTGACTCAGCAACATAACTAATGCATGTGGCTGAATTTCTGTACACCAAGCAATCCACTGGGGTCCAGGATTCAAAACCAGATTAATTCTACCCCATACAAGATACATCCTGTATCTCCCCTTTCTGAGGAAAGGAAAGAGTGCCTCTCTGAAGTGCTGGAGGTGCTGAATGAAGTGGGGTTTGCTGGGTTAGATGCCTGCAAGTATAGCAGACTGAATCATCTGACTATGGAGCAAGAATGTCAGAGACAAGAGAAAACCAAGAGCAAGTGGCCAGGAGCACAGCAGATAAGTTAAACGGGACTGCACGTTCTCATGGCACCAGGCTGGTAGAGAGGGCCATTCATCTAAAATACTGCTAAGAAACAGTATAGATCTGATATTGGTCTAATTGGTCACTTTTAGCCCTGCCTCCTTGTTCCACAACTCCTTGCACTTCTACTACATTTAGCACTTTGGAACAAGTAATAACCTGTTCCCACTTGCAGAAAGGGAAAATATACTATTTGAGAGTGCTTTGCTGCAAAGAAAACAAAAAGACACAGCAATTTTTTTTGAAGGTCATTAAAGCCCATGTCATTGATCTTAATAGGATTCAGTTGAACCCATTTGAACGATTCACTTGAGTGGATTTCAGGAAAGATTAGCCTGAAAATGACTTTGTTTATGTAACTGCAGCATAATTTGGAATAATGAGATGTTGCACTAATATGGCTTATTTACTCTTACTGTTATTACTTGGCTTATTCTTTTTTCAGTGCTGGCAATAATGAACTGGTATTACCCTTTAAATGACTGTAAGTAGGAAACAGGTATGAAAGATATAGAAAGTATTAGTTTAAACAACAACAAAAGGTATCGCAGGTAACCCAAGGATTTGTAACCTGTAATGTCCTTGACATGATTTGTAATTATCTCTACAGGACTGAGAATTTTGGTTCTAGATGAAGAAGAAAGACAGCATTTCAATGATTTTTCTCATCTTTGATGGCAGCTTCACATAGGAGGAAGGAAGTATCTGTACTATTAAAAATGGAAAATATACAGGTTTCTATATAGGTACACAATAATTCCATCACAACAGCCATAATTGCTCAGATAAAAGAAAACTATTCTCCCTGAGAAACATGACACTGAAACACAAACATTAGCGATAGAAAAATGATTTGGTGAAGTCATTATGTGCTATACTTCACTTTGCTTAATATTACCAATATGCAGATACTAGCATTAAAGAATACAGCCTGGGGCAGATTGCTCCCAAATGAGCTTAGGGGTTTTTTTGATAGGGCTTTGCTTCATTGTTTCTTTTTATTAAGCACACAGAGATATTTAAGAAGAAGGGCTAAAAATCCTTTCTGTGCATGGAGAGAGGACATACACATGAAGGGAATGTAAAAGATAATAATGCACTACTTTTTGATGATTCCTGGAACACAGTACTACTTTTGTATCAGAAGAGTGTGTGCCAACTTCAAATCAGCATTTAATGAACCCAGGCAGGAAATGGGGGGTGCGATAGGGTACATAGTGAGCAGGTCCTCATCTCGAGCCTAAAGCCATATACAGGAAACTTTACAGAAAGTGAGCTTTTGTCCAGACTTTGAAAGGCTCTAAACTGAAAGCATTTCCTTTTCCTCACTGGCAGGCTGGCTCAGAAAAGCTGTGGGGCAGTTGAGGTAAATGATGCTAAATTTGGCTACAAAGATTTCAACAACAGCATGAGCAACAGCGGCAAAATTCAGACCTTACTTGAGAAATAAATTGTTCCCTAATGCACATGGCACCAGCTGTTATCACTAAGATCATTTTGAAACAATAACTTGGACTTCTTTAACGTAAATAAGTCAATAGAAACAATTAACAAACAAAGACTTCATGAACTAGAAGTAAATCTTCACTGTTACTTTCTATTTCCTTAGCTGTCTTTTTTTTTTTTTTTTTAAGCAGTGAAGAGTCACATATTACATTGATTTGAATATATTCTATGCTATACTCCATGCATGAGTAATTAATTGGGTTTTATCCACCTTATATCTAACAAGCATCAATAAGGAAATACATAGTCAAGGAATCCTGCTTTTTTCACATCACATAGTTTGTTATTTTTAACACTATTGTAGCTAGAGACACATGCACAGATAAGCATTATGTGCTTTACAACATACAACTAAAACAGTCCATGTCAAAGACAGCTTGAAGTCTAAGTTACAAGACAAAGAAATGATGTATGGGTACAGACCATCAGAGGTACAAGAGAAAATAATGAGATGGTACTGGTTAGCACAATGGTGGTATTGCCAGCATACCAGTGGCTTATCCTTTGTCAAGTTTTTCTAGTACTGTGGCAACTGGGAATTTTCAAGAAGATACTGAATGTGGATAATGAGAAAACTTTGAGATTCCTGTCGTGATTTCACTCGAAGCAGGAGGAGCACAATAGGAGAAAACATACTGTGAGGAAATTCTCATTTCATTGGCTCTGTTGCATAGAACAAGTTCCTGGTCCATGCTGTGGGCTCCCAGTCACTGTGGTGACAGGCATAAATAACAAAGCAGCCTGCAGCCTATGCCATGACAGGACCTGGAAATCAAGAAGTCAACCCTCACATTATACTTACTGCATCAATGAAAATAGCCAAAAGAGGCACATCTAAGGTTCCTCGGTAGCTAGTCTGAGGGGGATGGGCTAGGGAGAAACTTCCCAGTTTCGCCCTCAGTGATGCAGGCTGAACGAATAGCATAAGATGCCCCTAGGTACCATAAGAAAGGATGAGAAGGTAATCTGGGCTTCCTCAACAGAACTATGAATGCAACCAAAGGCAGGCAGAAAGCTAGAGAGGCAGAGAACACAGGTCAGGGATCAAACCTGCTTCTAGCTTCCTCAGTGTTTTGTGGAGAGCTGTGAATGAGCTTGTCCTGAGAGACCTGATGGTCTCAGACTTTCCTCTGCTGCACATGGCTCTTGCAGACACGTAAATAGTCTCTGCTCTGCATGGCGCTTCTGACTTCTGCTCTGGCTTCCTGTAGGCAGCCACAGACTGTTTCAGCCACTTTCACATAGCTGAATATATTAGGCATGGCCAGATGAGCAGTGGTTTCTGTTTTCATACATGACTGACATATGCTGCAGAAGACCACATCCCAGTACAAAACGATACTGGACAATGAACATGTGGATACCCTCCCCACTGCCTGACAGACTGGAAGATACCACCATATAATAAAATTCTGTAGGTTCAATGATTTCTAAATTCTGGTGATTTAAAATGACATTTGTGAAAGAGTTTTAAATTAGATTCATGGTACTGAAAGCTATTTACACATGCCCTCTAAAGCTTTTCCAAAAACTACATGGACTTGACCACTGGGTGGTCTCAACAAGGCAAGAGCACCAGATACAGCAACGCAGGATGGAGACTCTTTGTTTTTCTGGCTTGCATCATCTAATGTGTTTTCAGCATACACTGAAACTGTTTCCTATACAATCATTCGCTTTAAGGGAACTGCTGGTCATATGTGAAACCCTTTAGTACTTTGCTTTATTTTACTTTTGTTAAAGGTAGAATGCTTTATTTATACAGACTAAGGTAAATATTCATTCCCTAAATAAAAAAACAGGTTTAGTGAAACACATGGTAAAAGAGCTAATTAGATTAGAGGGGATCTCACAGCCTTCAGCTCTCTGCAGGCTAAGGAAGCCTATATAACAAGATTAGCAAATTTTCATTGATTTCCTAAAGAAGGCTCAAAAATTAAATATTCCCTGAAGCTGTTTAAAATATCTAACTTTTCCTTGTTATTCACTGCAGTCTGTATGAAATGTAAAATTTCTGGTTTATTATCTATGCAAACAGGTGTTACCTTTCTAGGAATGATTTATTGAATCAGATGGAAGAAGTAGTGTATTGCTTGCATTTAGCCAGAATTAAAGATCTTTATATTTTTAATGAAAAGCTGATCAGTTCAATATATTTCCTGTTGGTATTTGTTCTGCATGTAATCTGTGAGGCAAAAGAACAGGATTCTTGATATAATTCTTAATTTCTATTCCTTTAGCACAAAACCAGCAGCTCTTTGCATCTGCACCACTGGGCTATACAGTGGCTTCAATGAGGCCATGATCTCACCGAGCCTCTTAAGTCCCCATTACATGTCAAGTCTGCTGAAACCATGAGTATCACTGCTATGCCATCTTCATCTTAATCTTATTCCATGTAAACTAATATTCTTTTCCAATAATACAAAGGGGATTAAAAAGAAAATAATACTACACTGTCTTGAAACATAGAGTAAAAGAACAAGGATATTTTAAAATTCTCATTTTATGGGAGCCAAATCACATATTAGTTCTCAGGAGGTATAAAGTAGAAAGAAGGTGAAATGGGCCATTTAATAGAGGACATCCCTCATTGGAATAGTAATAACTAAATTTAGATATGCATGACTGGCAGTCCTTCTGGTTAGGTCTCCACTGGATATTCCCACCTCCAGTTCTGACCATATACATCAGTCAGTTCTAGCTGGGAAGAACTGATGGGAATATAATAGCATGCTTTCTGCAAATATAGCAAATCCCACTCTTCAGCCTAAACTCTCCTCCTACATCCATTGAATCACTAATTTTACACATGAAAAAATATTTTCTTCACTGAAGAAGTGCCAGAGATAATCCTCTAACCCCAAAAGTCAAGACTTTCACAGGGTCACCATCTGACCCTTACATACGTGATTTATTTTTACAGAATAATCATGTTCATGATTATGTTGCTCCCCAAGTCCCATACAAGAAGGAATCAGTTAATAGGGGGATTAAATCCCACATATTTTAATCTAGGAAAATGCCCAGCAGTGATAATTCAGGCAACAAGTATAATGTAATATTTCACCAACCTTCAGAAATTTATGATGAGACACCATCACCTTCTCCCCCAGTTTAACAGGGCATCAATGTCATCAGCAGATGAGAGCCGGACAGGTCTAGATTGATGAAGCATACTCTTTAGACTTGTCCAAAGGCAACACAAGAGTATAGGATGCCAAGAAAACAAAAGCAACTAAAACACAGTATATCTTGCTTTCCGAAAAGATGAGAACTATGGGCCAAGTTCAGCTCAAGAGTAGGAAGACACTTCAGCTTCACTAAAGACAAACGGAGACGAAACTGGCCCAAAGCTGTTTGGACTTTCAAAACCTGTTTGTCTAACTTCTATAGGCAGGGTTGACTGTGTGAAAGGATCTCTGTGTTGAGCTAAGTGAGGAGAAAACCCCCACCTGTTTAAAGTCTTAATTAGACATTGACACTGCACCCTCACAATGAAACTGAATTAAAACAAGTTCACTTTTAGATAGGTTCTTTATGCTCTGGGATACAATTCCAGTCCCCTACAACTTAATTAGCTAAATATACAAAGTAACCTTCCATCTGGTAGAGTAATTTAACAAGAATAATTGTGCACCACCATAACTCAACGAGGCACTGAGGAAAACCATTGAAATGCTATTTCCTTTCCTTTGGAAGAGAATTATGTACAATTTCAGCATGCTTTGCATTTCTAACAGTTAAAGCCAACAGGGAGGTATCACTCTCATTTATATTACTTTCCCATGAGAAAATCAAAAGCAAAGTACAAAGCTTACGCCGTTGCTCACGAATGGCTCTCTAATACTTACTTAGCTTTAGCCAGAACATGTTATTTGGCAGCTAAACCCCTTAATTTTAGTTGTGGGTTTGAACAGACTTTTCAGTGAAACTATGTTTTGCAGGGGTTTGGAGAAGTGCAATCTTTACTAACTAACGTTTTCTATTTTGGATGATCCGATACCATGTGATTTCCACTTTTCACTTCTCTCTCTGTTTCTCTCTTTTTGCCATCTTTTAGATGTTCTTGTTTACTTTCCTAAGAGCTTCCAACTGTCCCTGCCCTAATACAGTGGAAGAAAAATACCAGTCCCACTGAAATCAAACAGGACAGTTTCTACTGGCTTCAAAGAGTCTCAGATTTTTTATGCAATACTTTTAATTTATTTCTTCAGAGTGAATAGACTTTGAAATGCCCACTAAAACCATTCTACTTCATTTTCAATGGACATTATGCAGTTATAATGCTTTAGATTTTAGGACTGCTCTCTGCTCCTTATTTAAACTGTTTCATTTAGGTTCAAAAGTCAAAAAGGTGCCTAGTATCTGATTACCTGCTTACCAAAAAGTTACACAAGCTACTTGCTAATGGTAATTTATATAACATTTCTGAAAACATACACAGTGTGTATAAGAAAAATCTTTATGTAACCATATAAAGCAGAACTTTGTAATTCAATTTTGGCTATGCATTGGGTAGAGAAGGAGAAGACAGTATTTAGACCAAGATTGTATAATTAGTCTAGCCATCAAGAAGGTTCAGTATCTAGCACAGCAGAGTAATTATTAGCAAGACAAAAAGTGGTATGTATACAGGTAGTGGTATTTTTTCTAAAACAGAAATACAGTGAAGAAACTTCATATCCAGGTCATCTTGAAAATGAGTAAGAATCATCCCCACGTAACATCTTCACTTCCTGCAGTTGAAAGTAAGTGTTAAATAAAACATATTAGAGGAACAACCTGGCTCTGCAGGGAAGTCTATGATGATGAACTCATCCTGGTGATGACTCCTGTTGAATCCTTGTGGAGACTCTGACTGCTTTCAAGATACCAAAGTATACCTATGCAAGTTCTTTTCTCTCTGAAGTGTCATTAAGCCTGCCTCTACCACTCTTCTTATTTTTTTTTTTTTTTTGTTTTAAGTAATCTCAAAATATTTCCCCTCTAACTGGAGCTAAATTAGAGTGACAGGACATCCCTCCTCACCCCCAGCTTAGGAGACTACAGAACCCTGACAGACCTGAGATGACTGCAGCCCAGCACAGTAGCTACAATGGTATAACATTTCTTTAGAGTTGCTGGCTCCCAGGGGCTGAACTCTGTTTTGGCTTGTTCATTACATGAATCCCGAAGAAGCTGTTAACAACAGTTTGCTTCAGATTCACTCTTCAATTGCAAGTGAAAGTTTCTTCTCTAAAAGCTCTTACTACTCATTATGCTCTCTCACGTTATTGACAGTGAATTTAGGAAGGCTAAAAATATCTGGTGATTAATGGGAAGAGAAGTCAAGAAAAAGAAGGGCTGGAAATCAGGACACTTTTTTTTTTGTTGTTCCTTCTCACTGTGTTAAGTAAGCACTGGTGTCTTCCTTTGGGCACATGTCCTAGTCCAAATCTGTCAAGACTGTTCATTAACCCAGGAAAAACAAGGACTCTGACAGGCAGGAATATTTAGCACCCCTGAAAAATGGGACAGAATGAGAAGAACTGCATCATGTTTGCTTTGTTTCCTTGCTTCAATAAACAAAGTGTCTCTCCCATTTATTGTGCTCACTCATAAGCTTGGAGAAAAATAACGATTCTCTACTGAGCTTGACTTCTTCGTTTTGGCAGATATGGTATTTGAGGGTTTGCAGTCCTCTAAGCCTTTTTTCAATTATTTTTACTGAAGACCAAAACAAATCCAGCTTTTTCATATACTGTTACTTCACAGGAGAGTGTTTTCCTAGAAAATGCAAACAGAAATGGAATTTGCTGGCACAAAAAGGAAAGGAAGAAAAACTTTCACACATAACCTGGTTTTCTTCTCAGTTTCAACTGCTCCAGTAAGTGAGTCACTAAGTGCAGAAAGAATGGTAAGGAAATATTCTAATTATTTTTTTTTTTAAATTACATCTTCTGAGTTCTCATTGAAGAATCTTTCACTCTCATTACACCAGAGCTATGCTGCTATTCTACTGCCTAATCAGGTTAATGTACTATGGTTTTTACAGAGTGATCTTGATGACTTTGCAGCACAGAATTCTTCCTCTCTTTCATCACAATATTAAGCAATCCTTCATCTCCTCTTTTTTCCTATATGAAATTACACAATTTCACCCCTCCAAGCAAGAACCTTGTGCTATTTGCTATTAAAAAAAAACCCAAGGTATGTTTCCATTGAACATGCTTCCAATTTTTGGAAAGCGAGCTGCAAACATCTTCTTAAATAGTACTATTGTGAGTGATCTTCAGATCCCTAAGCAGAATGAAAGCTGTAAGCTTTCAACTCCATCAGCAAGGAAAGACTCAACTGGCATGAACCCCCCAAAAAAATAGTAATAGACAGTGATTGACATTCGCATTCTGCCACGATTGTGCTAAACTCATGTAAAAAACCCCACAACATTTTATACTTCATATGATGATGTCCCCAGGAATTTCTTCCAATTAAAGCCAAAACTCAAAAGGCAAAATGCATAAATTCCACCTATAGCAACATTTTTAAAAAGCATGCAGCTTTGGTTAGAGAGCTAACCTTTATTGGAATTTACTGGCTTCTGCTGGTTTGCATCAACACTTGCACACAGAAAAGGAGATGTTACAGACTGAAGAAAATGCAAATATCATGGCCATTTGCCAAAATTTCTGCATGTATTTCCACAAGGTAAGAAAAAAAAAGCCAAACAAAAACCAAAACCGTTTCTTGAAAAGCACTTATACCTTATCAAACCCATGTTGTTTGCTCCATTTTTGTTAGTTTTATAGTAACTTCATCAAGCATATAATATTTTTCCTGACTGATAGGCATAGAATGATGGAATTGAACAATCAAAAGTTCCCTGTAGTAAATGATCAGGTCTTCAGAAGCACACAGCTCCCATCCCAGCTCTTACAACAGTCAGTATGAATTTCAGAAGTGTTCAGTAATAGGGAGGAATTTTCAAACCTCTCTGGGTAATTTAGACACATTAGTCTCATTGAAAGTTAATGAGCCATGTGCTGCTCATGCTTTTGGGTGCTTTGCAGAAAACACAAGTTATGACTGGTACCCACGGTGAAAGTTGTGGGCATTTAAAAGATTTGATCTTAAGCTGTTTACGCTAAATTTGGCTCTTAGCTACAGATGTGTAGCTTCTCCTTACGGTATATTTATCTGTCCAATGAAGCAATAGCTCCCCTTGCTCTGCTCTTCTGAAAGTCTGTCAACACAGAGCATCTGGATGCAGCTGTGCAAAGAGCTGCATATCCTGGCCTCTAGCCCCTAGGATAGTCCCAATCCTCCATGCAACTGAGCTGCGTGAAGCCCACGGCCAACAAATTCTGCTGCACCTTGTACAGAAACGAATAATCCACACAGCTAAGAGAGTTACTGAGTAACTACAGTCACTGCACTAGTATGTTAACTCTGTTACCTAACTGTAAGCATAGAAACAGCAAGACTCTTAAGTTTTTCCCTAGTTATGTATTATGTATCTTTCCCTATCTATGTATCCCAACAATCTAAATGCTAGAAGAGTAAAAGCTGCTAAGAATATCGTCCTCTTTACTATAGCCCCTCTGAATTAATTTTTAAAAGATGAGTAAGGAAATGCATACTTTAAGACTAATTAAGCAAAGGTTAAATAGATTACTGAACAAAAAAGTGAGCGAGCAAGAGTCAGTGTCCCCTTAGCACTGAAAAACACATTAGGATGTCAGGAAAGAATCATTCAGCTTTGCTGCCCATTCAATCGGATCTTAAAGCAACTGATTCAATCAGAATTACCTTCCAACAGCATTATATTAAAGTTGGAGAAGAGAAAGATAGATCTGCGTGCTATATTATGAATATGAAAAGTAAAATTGAGAAGCAAAACAAAACTGTGATTAAAATCCACACCAGGTAATCCTTTCTTAAGGCTGAAAGGAATGTGAGGTCTGCTTTCATATGAATTGCTGACTTCATGCAGGTTCAGCCAGTGGCAATAAGCATTCATAGCCTAAAGGAAAGGAAAAGAGGTTCACCCCTCATGGCAAAGGTCAGATTTCTGCAGGCTTATAGCCTGTCCATATACATGAGTGTTCGTGGGACATCTTTGTCTAGTAAGGTCCCATGAGGATGACACAGGCTCCACAATGTCCCCTCTGCCTGGAGGATGGCCCTATAACCACCCAGATCAGTTTAGGGTCATTTGACTTGTGTCGATCTGGTTCCTGTTGCTTTTACTCTCAACCTGATGAACAATCATTGCAACCTTTGTGGGGTGTTGCTGAAGGCTGGAATTAAACAGCTCTAGTATACATAGAAACTGAATGTGTAAACAGGATATTTAACAGTTGCTATTTTCATGGATGTGGAGAGCTATTAAATATACTCCCCTGTTAAGATACAACATGTTGTATACTTCATTTATATATGCTTATCAGAATCACTATGTAAATGTCATAGAAATGGTTATGCTAATGATTATATTAGTATTTGTCTATTTATTCTGTAGATATCTTTTCAGAGAGTCATCATGTCCTTTGTTCAATTTTGGAACTGATGCATTGCATGCCCAAATATTTGGAATAACATATAGAAAACATCTGGATTTAATTATATTATAGTCCTCTTATGCAGACAATGGGAATTGAATTAAGGAATATTTTGAAACCCCCACAGAGATATAAAAGTATTAGCAGCTGCACGAGAACTTTACTGTTACAATGTTTGAAAATGTTTTGTTTTACAGATCAACAGTCTGACACATCATAAATATCAATCATAACATTTAAGATATACAAACATGGAAGAAAAATTAAAACTTGCATTACAAAAACATGTAGATGAATTTACAGAATTTAGAAGATGTCGAGTGTGTCCTTTCATTTTAAAAATGAAAATGTATATTCTATTGGCACAGAAAATATATGTTGTACAGTGGTATTAAGCAGAGAACCACATAAGGGCTTACTGTGGCTGAATAGCCCGAACAAGGTTTTATAGAATCTTGTTATATTGCCACCATATTGTACAAAAAGTAATTCAGCTAGAATAAATCAGCATTTTGCTTTTCATGCTTTCATTCCTTTGAAAATATTTGGGGATATTATATGAGCTTAGAGTCTGCCCCAAAGTATTAGATACAGACTGGATTTTATTTCTGAATGTATGCTGGTTCCAAATGCCACTTCTTTTCAAGTCAGTACCAGTTTTGCAGTTAGTTTTCAATCTCCCAGTGGCTAAATCTCATTCAAAGACTGTTAGCACAGTAGGGGGTCAGACTTTCTCTCTGAATGTAACTATATCACTCAACAGCAGACTCATGCAATAAGCGATCTAATGTTTTCTTTTCTTTTTTTTTTTCTCCCCTCTTCTTAGTGTCTCCCTGCATTCCTGGATACTAGTCAGTGCACCAAGGACCCAAGGCAACAGTCACATAGACTCCACCATCATCCTTCTAGCTTTCCTTATGGTGCAGAAACAGTCAAGACTGCAGTTCACCTGCTGTCAAGACAAAAGGTTCAGTTGCTAAATCCTCTGTAACACTTAAATAAAAATGTTCTTGTACAGTATTACATATTTCTATGTGTAAAAAGCACACAAAAAAGTGTGCATGCCTGTGTACACACATATGCAACTTTGACAACCAATGACACAAGATATAATATTAATCTAAGTCCTCCTTTCCATGAATTCCCCTAAAAATGTCCTGAAAAACGTTCTCTAAAGGGAGCACACCATCTGAAGACAAATATTGTACCTACCATGCAAAACAGAGAGAACCAGAAGTAATACTGAAACAAACAAAATAATGCCATAAAAGACCCATGAAATGATGCTCTGTTTAGAAACTAAATTTATCAGGACTGAAGCTTGCACTAACTGTTAAGTGTTGGGAAACACCAACTCCTGATACCATCTGGTCTTCACCTTGTAAAGATGCCGTCAGGATCTTTGAACTTACCCATAGCATCATCCTGAACAGGCTTTGTGGACTATGATACATGCCTTGCTGATGATCAGCCTGGTTAAAGTAAAGGGCAGGAGAATTGCTGGGTAAGGGGCTCGAATAAACTACACTAACTCACCTGTTTTTCGAAGAGGAAAATCATCCTTGGCATCCTGTGCTCCTGGTAAAGTGTATTTGTACGGTGGTGAGGCCCCGCTCAGAGGTGGAGAGCTTTGATCCAGTGAGGTATGGTGGGCAGCCCTGCAGCAGACATAGAGAGGTCACAAATTAGCAGTCACTGAGGTGACCAGCAGTAACTATCTACACATGTTGTACACATTTCTCAGCTGTGTTTATGTTCTTGTTCATCTAAATGTGCACAAACCACAGGCTCATGTAACCAATTTCACTTTTACAGTAAGTTATGGAACTCCTCGGGATTCCCAAGAATGCGTTTTTTGCACTCATTATAACAGTCACATAGGATAAGAGTAACGTTGACCTACAGACAGGATCTGTCACCAGTTTGGGGAATTGACCGTTTTAGACTCTTGCATTTTAACATGAACCAGCTGGGGCACAGCAAAAACCATTTACGTCTTGTTTATCACATACAAATAGATGTACATTGATCCAAGCCTCTTCTATCAAAATCTGAGGGATTTTCAGGGCAGGAGGGCTTGTATAAAACTAAGCAGAAATACTGAGTTCTTCTTATCTGCTGAAAATAAAAAAGCAAACTATTTAGTAGACAAGGCAGATAAAACCTTGCATATAAGTTCAGTTTGTAATTTTTGCAAGCCCACCACTCTGCAGTACGTAGCACTCATATCAGCAGAAGAGTTCCAAGCTGAAGAGTGCTTTCTGACAACTGCTGGATGAAAGAAATAGTGTGGGCAGATCTTCCTGAACACGGAAACTGCAAATTGCAAAGAAATTGCATCATTTGGCCAGAGAGGGAAAATTTTAAGCTTTGTGTTTATCTAAACATAATTTTACTTGGCCTTTTACAGAATCTCTCCCTATTTTCCCAATGTAGTGTGGTTAATCAATATTGTGACTCTGTCAAAAGAGGCACTACCATGAGAAGTACTACATTCCCTAGTGTAGCAGAAGACACCCTCTGCAGAACTTTTTGTTCTCACTCATCTGAAGACTCGAGAACTAAGCTTAGATTATTGGACCAGAAGTCTTATGTACTCAAGTGAATTTTACACATTATTTGGGAACCAAAAATAGTGTATCTCCACCAGAAACAATGTAACTATATATTAAAGCATGTTATCACAATGCTCTGATTAGTTCACAATGGAAACTCCAAGTGCAGACTTTCAGCAATTCCTGTTAAAAAGTACAAGATGGAAATGTAGTGTACAATATGCATTTCTGTTTGTCCTACAGAAGATCAATTCAGGTGTAACACTGAAGTCTTTCAGAAATGCAGTGAATTAATTTTGTTGGGTTGACTTATGTGTCTGTTGTAAAAACTGTAAACTCTTACAATGTTGGGGGTTGGAGCTAGATGATCTTAAAGTCCTTTCCAACCCGAACTATTCTGTGATTCTATGATTCTATGTTAACAGGCCCATTCCAGGATTCAAAAAAATCACTTGTTTCAATGGTCTAAGCAGATACTTATCAAGACCAAAGCATCATAAGAATAAGCAGTTTTGCATTCTAAAATCCATTTAAGTCAGAAAAATCAAATGACTTCTATCCTTCTCAAAATCCTTGTGAGTTACTTACACCAATCAAGTAACTTCACTGAAAAGCAGCATCTCTCAGAAGGAACAAGTTACGTGATTGATTCAAAATCCAAATAAATCAAACACAAGCTGTTCTAACTGCAAAAAATTTAAGATACTATGAAAAATGACAGGTGTAGTTGTAAAATTTGCAACAGCATCAAGAGATGAAGCAGTTGAAATAAAAAGTTAATACAAATTTCTGACAGCATCTTCTTCTGTATAGTTCTCGTGCCTGAACACTGAGTACTCTGCAGTTCAAGCAGAAATATTACACTTCTAGCTTTTGCTAACTTCTTGGTTGAACTTCTCTTTTTTTCTAAAGGCACACTCTCAACACCCCTGCTGGAGAAGCACTGTGGCAAATTTTAACAGATACCTCAATAAGGCAAGGAAACAGCTTAATACTGAACATACGTGTACCAGAGCTTGGGGTGGCGGCTCATGGAATGATTCTTCCCATTTGCTGGAGAGTCTTTTGTTGCCGATTTACTCAACAGGAACTCTTGAAGTTTCTGCTTCACTTCTGTACTGGCCACTGCCCCTAAGACACACAGAGTTAAACACATCTTATCTGTCCTTAAAAAAACAAAACAAAACAAAAGCCAAAACACAAGAAAGTGCCCGTGTTTTGCTGCTGGAAGTGTTGTAAACTATAAAAATACTGGTGGAAATCAGTCAAAATGAGATAACATTTGAATTAAATGCATGTCTGTAGAAGATTGAAGTTGGTCATAACCCAGCTATCCAGTGAAGTCATAAGGAATATTTCAACAGTTGATGAGGCCATTTATCCAGGACCAGATGTATCTAAAGAATTTAAATTATTTCCTAATAATTTCCAAATACAAAACCAAGGATAGAACTAAAAAGACAGTGACAAAAGGTTACTTGGAGTTTGCAGAAAACAATGCTTTTTTAATCTTTCAGTAAAGTAATAGCCTGGCAAAACTGTCCTCTGAACAGTGCAAAAAGAGGCACCAGTGAGCCTTTTTATTCAAGCCACTTGAAAGCCTGTACCTGTGATGCCTAGAAGACAAACCACAGCCTGAAAAATGAGCCTTTGTTAATAACTCTAATCTTATGACACAAAACCAACAGAAAGACCAAAACACCAGGAAGACACAGTTCATTTTGACCTCTCTTGGTGGCTAATTCAATACAGTACAAGAAGTAGGGCATGTCAATTTCAGGTTAAACTGCCAATTCCTACTTACAGCATGGGACATGCTTCTTTACTAATAGTCATATTAGTCTTCATAAAAACAACACATGAAAAAAAAATCTTTAGCTTTCCATAAACAGTGACAAAAAGGGAAGAAAACCCCATCTCTTTTAAAGTGGCATCACCAAGGCATATCGATACTGTAAATATTTGGTTACTCAACCCTGACACAGCACAGCTAGCTGGTGAGCATGTGCCCCTGTGACCTAGTTCCTATAAAATACCTCTATTACCCTTCAGCTTCAGACCCCACTCCCCTCCCCGCACCTTCCTTCCCTCCTCTACTCATTAAGTAGATCAGCAGCAATGCTAACACTGGGACTGGGCCTGGGGGTCACAAGTGCTGCTCGGCTGGCTGCTATATATTGAACAGCTACCCAGAAAGGCAAACTAAGATGGAAACCATTAATTTCACTGCTCCTCCTTTGGTGGGAGCACTAGTAAAGCCAAACTTTTATATGGAGGCTGATTTTTCATACCACTCACAGGAACCTTTTATTCCTGTAATTTCTGCCACCCTTCCACTGCTGGGTTGGTAATGCTTCCAAGTATTCATCATTCACCAAAGTACTAGAAGCACCATGGGCACCTGAATTTCTAAAGCCTACAATACAGTACACCTACAACTGTTGAACTGCTACATTTCTCCACCCAAGTAAAAGAGGCAGGAGTAAAATGTACATTTTTTTTCCTGCTTCAGTCTTTGTCAGTTAATTCTTGAGGTCATTTAGCAGGGCAAGTAACAATATCTGCTCATGGCAGCTTCATTTTGAATACCTTCATGATGTACTTCAACCTGATTTTTAAACTGACCTCACTAAGGAGAATTATTTGTATGTGTCTCCCTCTAGTGAGCACCAAATCCCAGCAGCATACTTTGTATCTGTCATTTGCCTTAGAGCAGTGTATGAGCTAGAAATAACTTTTAGTTGGGATACATGAAAAGGCATCAAAACCAAACATAAGGTAGTTTGAAAAAGTACTAGCAAAAGTGTTAAAGAGTTTCAGCCAACAATATTCTTAAATATTTTATATTTCCAACCTTGAAACAACATTTGAATTAGCATGTAATTTTTGTTTTGTTTTGTAGCGCTTTCTGCATTGGGAAATAACCTCTGCAGAAAGTAGTTCTCATGTGACGCTTTAGGCTTTTAGATTCCCTCCTTATAAAAAGAGTTAGATTCTTTAGAGGCATATACATGGGTCTGTCGAAATGTGCTTTCTTGCAGTCAGCCAAGTCTGCACACACACCAACTATGTGTTTCTGTGGGTGCAGGAGGTGGCCCTGCCCTTCTGCAAGCACAGCCTCGACTTCTCTAGTTGCGTATTTTACACAGTAACAGGCTTGCTTCAGGTTCCTGTTCATGGTCTGTTCTGCCTGGGAGAAAGCAAAGGGAAACAGATTACTTTCTTATTAGAATTAATGGTACATTGGCTCTTACTTTCTCGGCCTCTTTCTTTGCCTCGGAGGGGAGGAAGCTGTTCCCTGCGATGCCTCTCCAGCTCCTGCTCTTGTCTCTGCTGCTCCAGTTTCTGCTCTTTTTCAATGAGTTCTTGCTGTTGTTTAATGGCTAGTAGTTCCTGTTGTAACTTGCACAGAACAAAAAGACATAAGAAAGTGCAGTTTGCACTGTTTTCTTGGTTACTCTTGGCTAAAACACCTCCCTGAATAACTGAGTAACAGTGCCTGATTTTGTGCTTACACTTCTGTTCACCTCTTAACTGACTTTCCCCAGTCTCTGAAGCAGGATAGTGCATTACTGGCTGTCACTAAAATGAACTCTAATGTCAGGTAGCAGCCTGCTGCTCTGGTTTCACTTCTTTCTCTTTTGGCAAAAATGCCTGGAAACTTCACAAGGTTCTTTGCCAGTGCATGACCCAACTCTGGCTGCTGTTCTCTGCTGCGTTTGTCAGCTCCACTGAGCGGAATCTTACCACAGCAGCATAACGGCAAGTAGATCAGAAGGAAAAAATGAAAAGAAGGGCAAGATCATAAATTCAAAGTCAAAATCCATTATAGCAATCCTACTGTAGTGCATGTAATCCCATAAATCATTTACTTTTTACATATTATGAGAGGCAAACCAGAGAAGAGTGAAAACACAACACTTTCAGGGCCTGCCTCCATTTTACAAATGCAGATATTATGCACTTGCCCATCAATCTGATTTGTGGGCAAAACCTCAAATAGTAGCCCAAAAAAGAAGTCTTTTAATATACTCGAAAACTGCAAATACAGGAAAGAAAGCCATATTGAAGTCTGGCTGAAAAAACAGTTTTGTAAAATAGGTGGTATGATTTTCTGAAGACATGATGGCTTCATGAGCTTGATGATTCTCATAGTACTGCCTTGGTCTGCTGTCAGCAACTCACTGGTAGGTGCTAGAGGTTTTGCTTGAAAAGGCTTTTATCACCCAAATGCAGAGAAATAAGCACTAAAACACCATCTCTCAATCACAGCCAACCTTTCAGGCATGTTCCCTTTTCATGCCTGTCTAAGCATATTCAGTTTGCAGATAAGCGAGGGATAAATGAAAAATGTTGCTACCTTAATGTGCTCCTGGAGCTGGGCCTGATGCTGGCGGGTCAGGTTTTCATGCTGCTTCTGAAACTCTGCAATCAGCAGTTGCTTCTGAATTTGCTGCTGCTGCTGGATCAGAAGTAGTTCCTGCTGTAGCTGCTTTTCACGCGTAATTGGGTCCACCATGGGAACCATCATCCTGAGATCAGTTCGCAAGTCTAATGGTGAGATAGGCTCTAATCCCACAGCAACCTCTGGCTTCACATCCACTGTGGGAAGAAAACAACAAAACATACACATATAAAATGAAACATAACTGGGAGAAGGAGAATAGAGATAGTTTCCACTGGGGAAAAGACCAATTTAAATCAAAGACTTCTTCAATGTACAGACCTAACAAAATACTAAGGCAATGCAAACTTCAGCCATTCCTGCTAGCAACTGGAGATTTTACATATGATCTTACCAGTTTTTTTCCATTCTCGGCAAAAAATACTGCCTGATTAATATCCTGCTAAGCAGACTAACAAGCAACCCAGTTCTAAAACCATGTCGCAGCCTAACAGAGCAATATTTAGTGAGAATCTCCTAGGTATTATTAATGCCTCACAATAAACAGTCAGGGCACTTCTTCAGTGTAAGATGAAAACCTTCCAGTTTTCACTGCATTGCAAGAGATTTTCCAAAGCCAGCATGTAGATTTTCTGAGGATGGTGTTACACGTGAATAGCTACCCAATGTGACAGAGCTACTGCATGCAAATATACATAGGAAGAACACATATAAAATTAGGAAATAAAAAAATAATTTGACACACAAACCAAGAAGTTTTAATACAGCTTTTTGGAAAGGAAACACCATGCTTGGCTTAGACATAATACACTATAGACAGTAAGAAAATAAAAATGTCTTGAATTATTCCAATTTGTTGCAGCAAGGGAATATATTGTTAATCCAGCATTAAAGTCCTTAATGAAGAATCCTGTTTCCTTCTACCTATTTAAATCAAAGGAACTAAACAGCAGCAGAAGAGAGATTTGATGATTTTCAATACAATACTTGTAAAGCTCAGGTTTTTACATCGAGTGAAGACAGAGTGTAACTTTATCTGTTTCAAAAGAACAAAAAAATAGCAAGTAACGTTTCTACAAGAGCAAAATAAATAGCAGCTGAGGGTCTCTGCTGTAGCTCAGCAGTTCTGATTCCATCCACGAGAGGACAGTGGAACACAAACACATTCACTCATCTTGCTACTGCTCCCCTATCTTCTTTGGAAAGTAAGATTATTAACTGAAAACAAACATGCTGTTGGAAACAACTAGGGAGCAAGATTTAAAGCATATTTTCTCCTTTTGCTCTGCTACCTCTGTATCTGTTTTCAAGAAGACCAAAATGAAACAGAAATATTCTAGCAAGCAGCAAAATCGCAGCAGCAAAAGTTGAAACTGGAGCAAAATGGAGAACTGAACTGTAACTGTAGGATCAAATCTATTAGTAAACAGTTTTATAACACAAGAGATGAGACACCAAATCTCTTCTACTGATCATATTCTTCTCAAAAAAAAAAAAAAAAGAATCTGGAAACATAAAATTTTCTGGGTTGTTTTGTTTCTTTTTTTATTTTTAATCCTAGTCACTGTTATTGTAAACCTTAGAGCATAATTTGCCTTCTTAACCTGCTATCCCAACAGAATGATTGTATCTAAGTGGTTACTTTTGCTCTGAGATTAATCACTGAATTATAAAAAATCACCTTTAACTTACAAAACCTACTTGTAATTATAAGTAATTACCACAAACCAAGAGAAGCGGACAGGCAACCCCCCAGCCTTTCATCCCGTTTATTCAGCAGCAATCCACATTCCATTTGTCTAGACTAAATATAGCCACGTTTATACAAGAAATCAATAGTGCTTGCAGAGAGCAGAGCAAAGACATGAATATTTCATCAAACTCAGAGAGAAACGGCAATCAGCAAATTGACAGCAAACCGCGTAGGCTGACTGGCCCTCCAGATAAGTCTCTGGTACTTGGACAATGGCTCATTGCCTGCAAGTCACAATCTTATCATTAGTGCTCTATTTTTAACATTAATTGTATTGTAGGTGACAAAGGCTTATCATGTTTAAAGTGGAGAGATGGATTTCTTACATCTTCTGTGACAGGATAATAAGCCTTACTAGGAGAAGTAACAGTAACTGGAGCTCAGCAAACCCTGCAATAGTGTTTGCAAACTAAACTCTGAAGGGTTTGGTTCAGAATAGTTTTTGCACTGCAGTTTTTTCCACAGATACTGGCTAGAAATCCACTCCTACAAGTCTGCATGTTGATTCAGGCTGATCACACTTCCTATCTCTGATGAGCATCCCACTTCATTTTCAGAGCACTTCACATTTTGGCCTCCAGATTTTTCCAACAATGGATATTCCCTTCCACTATTAGTAAAACGTACAACTGAAAGCAGGCTCAGTTTGGCGAGATTCACATTTTCAAGAATTTTTACACACTCAGATAATAAATCTGGTTCTGGAATACCTATTTCATCAAGTTCAACTTTACCTTAACCCTTAACATGCAAGAAAATAAATATTATGGTAGTTCTAGATTGAATCCACAGAAATCAATACATGATCTCTAATGTCACTTAAATGCCAATGTTTACTGACAAATAAAGACAAGCATTTATTTCTTGGCATAAATATTGCGAGCAATAAGGTTACCCCCCCAATGCGATTAATAACTGCTGACACAGAGAATACTAACTTTTGGGGGTAATTACTGTCTTAGAACTCTAATAGCTAATAGTTGGCTGAATAGTCAACCTCATCAATGAAATTAAAGAAGGAACTATAAAATCATCAATCAAACCAAATTGTTTGCTACTGTCTGTTAGGCAGTCCTAATGCCACAGGACATTTACATTCTCCTTACTTGCTACCAGCTGACAAGAAAGAGACAAAGAAGCCTTGCAGAGCTGCACCAGTGTAAAAAATGTGCAATGGAGCAGAGAATCGGAATCTGTGTCTTTAAATGCTTTGACTTTCAGCTGAAGCATCTTTCCCTCCACCACTACCCCAATGCAATTTTAAGTCTCAAAAGAGCAAAGGTGATGCAGGATGTTTATTCTCATCAGTGCTTTTCGTGTTTTTTCACCCCCCCCCCCAACAGATATATGTATTTTTCAGTAGGAAAGGAATGCTCTAATCAGTTCCCTCAACTTCCAAACATCATGAGAAGCAGTGGGATGCAAGACTATAACAAAAGGACTTGTCAAGACATTAGCCAAAGGAGGAAAAGAATGGATAACGAAAGAAAATATTAATCAGAACTTGATGAAGATTAACTTCACTTTAAGGAGCCTTGTTTTGCAGGATTTCCAGTCTCACCACTGGAAGGAGGCTGTAGTAGGTACAATTCATAGTGGGACCCTGCCCGTGCTCTCCCCACTGTGGTCTGAAGCAGATCCTTCCCTAAAGCTCTGTCGACTACACAGCAAGAAAGGGAATCCTCTCTAAGGTTAAATAAAGACAAGCTCTTTGAGCTCTTGTCAGCTGCAGTGAATACAACAGTAGGCTGCAGAATATTAACTAGAAACGTTACTGAAAATTTGGTGATTCCAGGAAACATGCCAGAATTTGAGTAGGAAAATATTTAATTTTCAGTTACAACACACTGCAAAAGGCATATGCATTTATTTTTCCTATAAATACTCAATTGCCTTTATCTTCAAACACAACAACAAAAATAGGCTCAGAAGAGCTGCCATATCAATTATAATCCATAGATGGCACTTCCCGCAGTGCTTTTGACATTTTGTGGAAAGAAAATAAGATACTTGCAAAACAGCATGCTTGTTGAGTAGATTTAGATGCTTGAAGCACATATGAAAAGAGGTAGAAGAGCTTGGTTTAACCCTGAGGCTTTGCTTTTAGAAACCATTTCTTAAAATGGAAATAGCTGAAAAACTGTAAGCCTTCCACTGAGAGGTGACATTTCAAGCTTTGTTTCTCGTTACTAGTTTCAGTTTCTGGTATATTAGAATACATAAATCTTCCAACAGCACACTTTCTTAACATCATGTCCCAAGAGAGGCAATCTTTTCTTATTGACAGTTACCTCTCTTTGCAGACATTTATGCCATCTTTAAAACCAGGAACTTAAGGTATGCTGCCACCAGCTGAACAGTCATCATTCATTATTTGAGATATAATGATGAAGAATTCAAGTAGACTTGCTTACCAGAACATTGCACTTAGGACATTGACAATTCTTACATTAAAGGAACTGTGTGAATTTGCTGGGACTTCAGGCATTCAAGCTAACTCTTTTCCAAAGGCATTTCTTAAGTTAGGCTGTTGGGCTGGGGACAATAAAAAAGGCTGGAGAGAGGAACATGGTGTGAAGCCAGCAAGGGTCTTTCTCCTGCCTTGGTCATCCAAGGCAGCCTTTTACTGGAGAAGCCATTAAGTTTTATGAAGTGAGCAAGGAGGACTACAAGATTTGGAATGCTAAATTAAAATTACATGTGACAAGAGACAGATGACAAGGTCCTCCAACCAGCAATTCCAGTGTAAGGCAATAAAAACATATTCCTGAAACCACACCAAACCAAGTAAAATCTGGAAGAATCATTCTGCCAAGAAATGGCCACACCTTACTCCAGACATCAACTTGGTGAAATATTACAAAGAAAAGAGAGAATGGGAGAGCTGTTTATACTAGCGGTACACTTTTGAACTCTGCTCTACAAAAAAGAGCCCACCTAAAGTTATTATTAACTTGCACAGTACTTTTCATAGTTTTCATATGCTTTTCATAAAATGAAAACAAACCAGAACAGTTTCACACATTTTTATATAAAAGAAACTGCCTCCATTTGGTTTCTTCATTCAAAGAAAGTGAAAAAACTTCCTTTTTGCAGGATTAGCCATGAGTCAATCATGACATAATCAGAGCACTACACAATTTACAGAAAAGAGATCTAAATGTTTCTGATCAGTGTCTGTGAACATAGATTGAAAAAGTCTTTGAAAAGATTAAAAAATGAAGTACCATACAAGGCTGAAAGTTGCAGGAATAAGGAACAGAGGGTAAGAGGGATACTCTGATGGCAGGTGAGACACAAAGAAATTTGCAGGACATGGGGCAGAAAAGGACTGGCCAAGCAATAGCACACAAGCATCCACCCAGAGATGGAGCACATGAAAAGGAGTTAAAACTTCTGAGTTTTCTTCACTGAGAAGCAGCATTACAGAAGCATTGCTCATTCTGTAACCTAAAAGCAGCCCTGGCACACCGATAAGGTGTTAGAGAGGCCACACTGTAAATAGCCAACAGAGGAGAAATGTGTCCATCGCGAGGGTGCTGGGAAACTAAGTGAGCAATGTGGGTTTGAATAGCTATGACTACAGAGGATGGAGTCTGGCATGAAAAACACACAGCAGTTGTTCCAACGTTCAAACCTGCAGAAAAATATCCTAATCCAGAGTCCGTTCCCCAGAGGAGAGGCAGCTCATGGTTTT
This sequence comes from Coracopsis vasa, assembly GCA_026283785.1. NCBI lineage: Eukaryota > Metazoa > Chordata > Aves > Psittaciformes > Psittacidae > Coracopsis > Coracopsis vasa. The sequence goes on from JANHGB010009195.1 coordinate 46,080, forward strand.
CTGGTGAAGCTATGCCACGGCAAGGTATGCATGGCAAGCTTCAGGAGCAAGAAGATGAGATTGTAAGAATAACTCGTGACATCAGAAGCATGAGTCAGATGATCAACAAACTGTGAAGGGTCAGGGTACCTCCCTTGGGATGCTTTTATCATCCCAGCTCTGGTGGCTAAAATCTTGTACCTCAATTCTCAGCTGGCATAATCTGTCATTCCTCTGTTAACTTCAATATAGGCAAAGCATCTTAATGCCACCTGAGAAGCTTGATGGAGAATCTCTCTCAGGAGTACAGGAGTGAAAGAAGACAGCCTTGAGAGCATCTCATGTTTATATGGGGATAAAGTCACCTGCATTTAGGATGACACTTATAAAACTTTTTTCCAGTATTTAAAACCAGCAGATTTTTTTCTCCACTCTCACAATTACACTAAAGGACGCATCCAAGCTAAAAAAAGTGTCACTTAGATTTCACTTAATGTTTTAAAATACCAATTATAAACCTTCAATCATACTCTGAATTTTGGTCACATGCAAGGAAAGAAGAAAGAAGACAGCAAACGCAAATGGGAGGTTTTTTTTCTCAAAGGCAACATGATGACATTTTATGGCAGTTAAGTACTCGACTGCAATGTGTAGTTATACAGCTTCCTCGCTTGGGAAGGAAAAACACAAGAAATTAAGACATTTCAGATCAGAAACAATACTTCACAGTTATTCTCTTGGATTACCCTTCAAGACTCAGTAATTATTTTAAACAGTACCATCACTGAATTAGAAGCATAAGTGAACTGTCAAACTTGATGAGGCACTCAATTGAGTTTACAGTATTAAGGAGAAGTGTAATAAATTAGACTAAAAATGTGCTCCCCTTTGTTCTATAAAAATGATCTTATCATTATACCTTTTCCCTATTTCTTTTAAGTGTTTGCACACATGTAATAATGAGAAGTAAAATAAATGCAAACAGCGATCTGGGCTTTGATTTACCATTCTCTTATTTCCCCAGGGCCTGGAAAGGAAGCTCAAACAACCACAAACTTCTAAAATATCAGTGAGAGGCCTTGAAATACCAACACTGAAGTTACAGCTAGCTGGCTTTTGTAAAAAATGAAAGGCTTTATTATATTGATTTATGAAAATCAGATTCCTTCACTGCAAATAGTCTTTTGAGTCAAACAGTCATAACAAACACAAACATAAATGCCATCTAATTTGTTATAGCCAAGAATTTTGTAAATGTTATAGCGTTCACTGTTTCTTCTCTACTGAACAGACAAGCAAAAGATCCACTTATGAGCTTGCCAGAGTTCATGCAAACATCAGGCCAATCACTTCTGTCACAGGAATAAACGCAAATGTGCCCAGTAAATCACATGAGAATGTTAGATGCTTAAACTCAAACCTGGGATGATCTGTTATCAAGAAATCCAAGCTGAGCTATACTTGGGTTTCTGACTTACTTTATTTATATTTCGGTTAGGAGAACACTTACATACACATTCTCTACACCCATCAGCACACAGGCATATTTTCACTTTCCACAAAATTCCCTTTTGATATAAGGAATCCATATATCCTAAATTCTAGATACTAGTTCTGCAAGCAAGATAAAAACAGGACAAAGATATACTAACATATAGTTAAAAATGTGCAATTTTTACATAATTTTCTTCTCAGTTCCAAAGTCTATGACACAGCGATGATAGTATTAAATACTGATAATATAACAGTGTTAATTATGCTGTTGATACATGGTATTGGGTTAACCTATTTGATCATAATGTACCCACCCCATGGCATGCATGCACAAGAAATGACAGGGTAGAATGTAAAATAGCATTCTTTTGGCTGTGTATGTTCTGTGCACAGATAGATACTACTGTTAGCAAGATCATATTGAAGATGCCAAACAAGGTTTGATTTGGTTGCAGCACCATGTAGTGGTTGCAGAACTAAGAAGGTATGACTCCAGATCAGTAAGTGCTAGTTTATGACTATCAGCTGGTCAGTTCAATAAAGCCTTAAAATTAGTTAATTATAATGAAAGCACATGTGATATAAATCTGCATGCATGCATAATTCTTAAATCATATCTGGAAATGTTAAGAAGTATCAAAGAGCAGACATGATATGATGGACTCCTCTCAGCTTTTTAAAACAGGTATAATGATAGATGCTACATACATATGAGAAAGCCAACATGCTTGTAATTGCGTCACTATTATTACACATTAAAAGACAGAAGTCCCCTAGGCTGCCAAGGATGACTGAGAGGGCACCATGAGGGGTTCCAGCAACCTGCTACTGGCTTTGCCTCATCCCCCACTCAGAGACAACTGGAGGCTGCTACGAGTGGTATCAAATACATCCTGAACAGATGATCTTCACTTACTTTTCTTTCATCTTTTCTCCACCTGCAAATGCTGCAGGCATGTTGGTGGCAATGTCAAGTTTAGAACCTGCTGAGTAACTCCCAACTGTAGGGATATCACTATTCTAATCTCAAGTGGATGACACAGAGAAAGAGGAGAGGGGAAAACGCTCTTGCTTGAAGTCAGGATATCAAAGGTAAACCATTTGGGCATGCCAGCAGGTATATCCTGAAGTGTCATAAGGCAGCATGCTCCAGGCAAATCAGACAGCGTGTGGAGGTTTGCTGAACAAGTATCCCCATATAGCTTTGCTATTCCAGGAGTGTGACAGCCAGTGCTCCAAATGAAACCCTTGGAAGACAACATAGAGTGCACATCTTTCAAGGAACTGTTGTCAGCTTTGTATTTTAGGGAAAAAGATGACTAACATCTAAAGTGCATTGAAAAGAATATTTTCCAGTTCCTAGGGGTCTGGGTTTTTTTTTTATTCTTGAAGCTTTATGTGCTCCCCAAGATGCTACGATATTTAAGGGTTTCTGTTTCCTTTTTTTTTTTACTGAAAAGCAAAAACTATAACGTACATGTAACTTAAAAAAGCTCACAACCTCTCCATGATACCCAGGAAATCAAGAAAAACCTTCCATCATTCCAATGTTTAAATATTGATGGAACATCCTGAACTTTGACAAGCATGGGCTTAAAAATGACCACAAGTACAGAAAAAGGGAAGACAGAACTGAAATCTCCCACAGACGAGGGGGAAAACCCCCAAAAAGGATAATTATACCTTTTAAATAATCTTTCTAATGAGAAAGCAAATGAGACGTCAGTCAGAGAGTGGCAATACAATACTACTAACTATGTTAGCTCAGAAATAAAACTCTCATGTAACCTGTGCAAAATTAACAATTCCAGATGTTTATTAGCAAAAATGTGCTTCTTTGTATTATATATGTTTTCTTATTCTGCTCCCCTTTGTACCATGTTGCCTTGGACTGCAGCATACTCAGCAGATTCTGTCTTCCTTTGGTCACACAAAATACCTACTATATTTGTACAGTGATTGAAGTAAAATGAATAAATAATACTAGGTGACTGGTTTGCCACTTTTCAGAAGTCCACAAGTTGGATTACTGATACCTAGGAGCAGAAGAAATTACAGCATGCATAGTGATTACAGCATGCATGGGTAAGGCAGGGAAAATAAAGGGGAAAGATATAGCCCCAATGATGATGCAAAGCAAAGGAAAAAGGACAGAGTTTATTAGACTGCAGAACTGCATTAGGAGTGTGTCCTGGGTTCAGCAGTAGCAGTCATTTTTCTCTTTCTTAGTAGCTGGTGCAGTGCTGTGTTTTTTACTTTCGGCCTGGGAACAG
>JANHGB010009198.1:0-11477 GCA_026283785.1 Coracopsis vasa
GCCTCACACCCCTCCACGTCGCGGCCCATTACGACAACCAGAAGGTGGCGCTGCTGCTGCTGGAGAAGGGCGCCTCGCCACACGCGACCGCCAAGGTGAGTGTGTTCGTGCCGCCCGTCTGAGGGAAGCCGGGCGCTCACCCGCGGTACCGCCGGGAAAACAGCGGCTGCTCGGCTAAATGCTCCTCTCAGGGCTGCGGTGTCCGGTGTGGTGCGTGGGGAGAGCCACAAGCAACAGTTTCAGTAGGTTAGTTTGATAAAGATCCCATTTTAAAGAACCGCACAGACCTGCCAAGCGAACACCTCCAAGGGGGGCTGTCTGCTGTGACTCATGAGCATTCCCCACAAAGCTTGCTGTTAAGCAGTTAAAGGCTGGAAAGTTGCCAGAAAGTTCCATCAATACCATTCCGCTTTGTCTAAATCATAGAATCACAGACTGGTTTGGGTTGGAAAGGACCTTGAAGGCCTCTAGTTCCAACCTGCTGCCGCAGGCAGGGACACCTTCCACTAGACCAGGTTGCTCCAAGTCCCATCCAACCCAGCCAAGTAGTTAATTTGATCCAAAAAATCACATTCCTCCCTCCCTCTTGCTGTTCCTAGCTGGTTCCGTGACTGACACACATATCAAAACTCCATATGGAAATGCACCTCTACCCACATGCTCTGAAAAAGCATAATGCAGCGAAGAGTGTGCGCCCATCACGGAGAATGTTGCTCATCAGTCAAAAGTGAATATTTACAACATAAGTTACTCAAAATGTAGGTGCCAAACTCGGGATTGTTTGAAGTATCAGCCGAACAGTCCTGCCCACCCGAGCAAGGGCTGGCTTTGTCCTGGTTTAGATGCTGAAAATAACAGGCGGAGAAAGCAATGCAATAGTAGGGCCATGTGGGACATGTCTGGCCTTGAAAATATAATGAATTCTCATCTCTGGTAATTATGGTAACATAAAAGAATACTGTTTTGTCGTGTCTGGCTTCTTAGGTTATGTGGCTGTTGTGGTGTTAACTTTATTCTCATTTTGTTCCCTGGCTGGTGCTAGAACGGGTACACCCCTCTGCATATTGCTGCCAAGAAGAATCAGATGCAGATAGCGACCACTCTATTGAACTATGGGGCTGAGACCAACATTTTGACCAAGCAGGGGGTCACCCCGCTTCATCTGGCTTCCCAAGAAGGTCAAACTGACATGGTGACCTTGCTTTTGGAGAAAGGATCCAATATCCATGTGGCAACAAAGGTACAAACTGGAGACAAAGTACTGTGCATGGGACTATGTCGTAAGATGCAAAGTGCAGTGTAGGAATTATTTCAGCTTGTCGGAAATTCTCAGCTCCACTTGCTTGTGTACATATTTGTGAGTCTGCAGAAGTGACAACAGGTGGGTGAACAGTAAAAGTGAGAGGAGGATCTCTAGGACTGGCAGATGGATTGACCAGTTAACTCATACTGTGTAATAGGTGCACTGGGAAACACACAGCAGTAGCTGCAGCTATTTGCCATGACGAGAGGAAAATGATGCAACACCTTTCTCTGGTGGAGAGGTTAGAAGAGGAAAGGCAGACCAAGAGAAAATGGTTTCTGAACCTTCAGGAAGGCAGAACTGCAGTGTTTCTGTGGTACTGCAACCTTGCTATCTCTCCAGTGTTTTGCATATATTCCTGAAGTTTTACATTAGATGAAAAGGAAGAAGAATGTAAAATTCTGGAGTTTGTGGGACCATGGGTAGATTTCATGCATTCACAGAATAGTTTGGATTGAGGGGACCTTAGAGATCATCTAGTTACAACCCTCAAATTTAAGAACATATATCAGATACCGGAGAGCTGCAGTCTAAAATAGTTCAGTGCTTTTGCAAGGTGCTTTTCCTCATGCATTTACTGTTCAGCCTTCTTTCCAAGTGGAAGAAAGTGACAGTATCTGGCAAATAACAAAATAACATTACTAGCACAGTAGCAAGGGAGAAAAATCCTATGGAGGACCTTTCCAATTTTTTTGCTTTTTTATTTTTTATGATTGTACATGACAGCTTTTTTCATAGAAAATAAATTCCTTAAAAAAGACCACATTACAGTAGATATTTATAGGTCACTAGATTTATCCTGGCATATACGTAAGTCTTACTTAAGGTCAAAAGTCTGCAGCTTTTGTTCATACAAGTCAAAATAGAAGGTTCAAGTTTCTCACTGTGTTACACTACCTAACTAATGAGAAAGAAGGTTATTTACATTTCTCTTACAGATTTTGTTCCCTGCCTTGTTCACAGGCAAGTGCTCTGTGCATGATCACAGTGAGCTTTTACTTAAAAGCTGTGTCCATTTCCTTGGCATCTTTCAGTGGGATTTATTTTTGGAGTTATTTTCTTCTCTCTGACTTGTGCCTGCAGTTGTCAAGTTTCTCTTTTCCTGTCTGAGGAGTGGGAAGCGAATGTGCTTCCCTAATTTATTAATGAGCTCCTCAGCCTCCCAAGTGACATTATTGTGTAAAATCCAAGCATGATCACTGATGCCTGAAAGTTTTACTCTGTGATTATGGTGATGTAATTACAGGAGAAATGTCAACCCTACTTTGTTAAAAAAACCCCAAACCACCCATACTTGGAAACTATAGTTAGGATCTCTTTATGTTTTAAAGATGAGAGAGTGGGAAAATCTAGATTTCTTTCCTCATGTAAAACAGACTTTATTCTTATTTTTAGCTTATTTTTTTTAATTTATTTTGTATATTCCACCTCCAGACTGGACTGACATCCTTACACCTTGCAGCTCAAGAGGATAAAGTGAACGTAGCTGAAATACTCACAAAACATGGTGCAAACCAAGATGCTCAGACAAAGGTAAATCATGAAGTGGCTACTGTCTTCAGTGTGCCAAAGGTTGCTGCCTTCGTAAAAGGAATGATCCACTGAGCTTGCAGTTTTATTTATTTGTTCTCTTATTTTAGCTTGGTTATACACCTTTAATTGTGGCATGTCACTATGGAAACGTCAAAATGGTGAATTTTCTTCTCAAGCAGGGAGCAAATGTCAATGCTAAAACAAAGGTAAAGAATTTTTCATTGTTTGCTTTTGTTCTTTATTATGAACCGGTAACAGAGCACTAGGAATACATACCTTTTCACTAGGTGCCTTTTCACTAGGAAACTCTAATCATTGCATGGTAGGTGTCAGAATGTGGTGAGTGGTGATTGTAGCGGAGGACTCTGCTACATCTCATCCTGTAGTGCTCACAACAAAAAAGTCAGTTAAGTCTTTGGGAGTATGAAAAAAGGAAATAGAGAATAATTTTCATTGTTTGTTTATTTTTCTTTGTACTTGGAAACTAAGAAATGTGAGCTTGTTTCTGATCTCATTTACACATGGCTTACACCTGTGTGCTGCCAAACTAGTAAGTAACAGTTCAGACACTTTAAGGGTGATGCCAGGTTCTCTCCGAACTGCTGGGAAAAGAGTGGGAAGAATTACCACTGATCAGTGTGCGGGTGGTATAACTCTGGGAGAGGAAGCAGCTGTGGTGTGGGAATGCAGCTTAGAAAAGACACATTTGGGTTGGTTTCTTGTTTTTGTTTGTTTTTTTTTTTTTGAGGGGAGTCTGGGCACACTGTTACTGACAAGATGGACCCGACTGCCTATAGCCAAGGTGTGAACAAAATCCGCTGACTTCAGCAGTTGAACACCAACAGCTGAATGTGATGCGTTTTGTAGCAAGAATTGTCTATCTTTCGAGTTTACACATAGAGGTTCTGGTGACAGCAACAGCATGTTGCATCTTAGATACCATCACATCACCCTTACCAGAAAGTGGAGGCTAACTCAGGAGCTGCAGAGCTTCATCTTAATTAAAGCTTACTTGAGGCGGTCACTACTAGTTTCAGACTGAATGTTTTGGGATCAATCTGAAAAAGCTCATTAATACTTCTAAGTGACATACTTAGTAGTAAGATCCAATGAAAATCGCAGGCTTGTGGTCTGCTGGTCCCTCTGGCCAGCTGCTCTGTCTCCAGCTGTGACCTGTGGGGTGGATTTGTTTCCCAAAGTAGCCCTGTATAAGTACTGTAGTAGTAGTAGTAATGTACAAGTAGATTTTTTTAGTAGTCACAGCTTAATGTGGTAAGAAAGAGCAAAGTAAATAAATAAAAGATGCTGGCCCATCCCTGATGAGATCACCCCAAACCAATGGGCAAAACCCAGGGATTCCAAAAGAACAGGCAATGATACTAGAAAAAACAGCTGATAAGAATCAATAAAACAAATGCTACAGGATCGAAGTGATAGCTGCCAAGGCATTCAGCTTAGGTATTTGGAGGCTAACTGAAGGGACAGTGCGTTTAGTATTAGGTCTCACTCTCTAAGGATCCACTGGGCCGGATTCTGAGGCCATTTCCCCAGATATTTCACTTATTTACAATAATTTCAGTAATGTCAGCAACTTTGTATGAGTGCGTGAGGCAGTGGTTCTCCAAAATCTCACACCTAGGGAGCAATAAAAATACTGGCAGTCTGTCAGCTAGTACTGTGGACTGAGTTTAAAAAGAAAATCCATCATGACTGGATTCAGGATAGGCATGTTAAAAAATAAGTAACGCCTGTTGCAGCTTAGTCTTTAACTATAATAGAGAAAGCCTGCATGATGCTTTGTGCATCTCCAGTGAAAAATAATGTGGCTGAATTCTATTTTTGAAGGATTGTACTAATATTTAAGTAAAGATAGTGAATTTTCTTTGTGCTACAACCTACCGTATAATCCACCTTCAATTTCTTAGTAGTCCATGCACGCATAAATATAAGAACTGTAACAGCTCTGAACTATCACTATTTAATGAGTAGCACAAAGCATTCCTGGCATGTGTTTGTTTGCAAAAGAGAGAACTCTCAGAGTGTGTTTTTCAGAGCCTGCCCCTAGGCTTTACGTAAGTGTACAGTGAGATCAACTCAGTGTTTTCTTCCAGTTTATTCTCTGCTTGCTTTCAAAGCCAATTGCAAATAATTTTGTAAATAAACTGCCTGACTGGACTTACACAATACCATCTCAGATCAACTAGCTGAAGTACACTTTGGTTAACTTTCTGTGTTTTATCACCTTAGAACGAATCACTGGAGCAGATAAGTATATGGAGATAAGCGTGTTTATTAATACAGACATTGTGTACATGTTTTTAAGTGTAATTACAGCTTGTTCCAGCCCTTTGAAGGCAAAGTAAAGGTAAAATTGATTGACATTAGCAATAGGTATGTGTTGTTAGCCTTTTAAAAGCAAATAGTCTCAAATCATTGCTGTTAAAAATTACATGTTTTTTAAATTGGCTCAAATACTTTAAAGGCAAATCTTGAGGCTTCTGTAGAGCACTAATATGTGAGAGTAAGGAGCATGTTCTCTGCCTCAGCTGTGATCCTATGTCTTTTGTGTGCCACTTGAACTTTACTGTTCCTCGTTGTTTCTCCCTCTGATTTAGGAAATGAGGGAATTATCTGTCTTTCCAGAAATTGTTTATATTGTGAGATGAAAGATGATTTGTGAATAAAAGTATTTTCTTCCTTTATCTTTTCATTAATCTGGAGAAGGAATGTTATTAGTAGTGAAGGTTTATTATCCTTTGGTCGATTGATGGCATAATTTCTTTTTGAAATATCTCAAAAAGAGTGGAAGCAAGCAAGGGGAAGTGTTTAATCTAATTACTGGTGGCTGTTGTTCTTTCATTTTTGCTTTTCATAACCACTGTGGACAGCAGAATGGGTACACCCCTCTTCACCAAGCTGCTCAACAAGGCCACACTCACATCATCAACGTCCTTCTCCAACATGGGGCCAAGCCCAATGCCATCACCACTGTAAGTTGTGAAGTCCCAGTGGAAACTTGTTTCCCTGGACAGTTCTTTACTTTTCTTTCCTTTTTTAGGGCCTAGCCTTTGTTATGGTGAAAGTATTCGTCATACAGCTGGTTGTCAGATGTGTAAATGTAACTTCCTCTTCTTTTCCTTATCATTTTAAGGTAGTTCAGATCAGATCTCACTCACTGTGCCCTAAGCTTAAAAGTGAGGTGGGGAAACTGATTTCTGAGCTGCAGGGTCAGGATGGCCACAGCTACCTCTGCCGTGCTTGCTCAGTTGCCCTCTGCCTCACTCATCTGTAAATTGATATCTCAATAAGGATTTTTCCAGAAGAATTAAGGGGAAATCAGAACCTGGGCTTTTTTGAAGGTGTAGCCCCAGATTTCTCTCCTCCTATCTACTGGATCTGTTTCAGGTTCTGACTAAGTTCACTGATGTTAATGCCTCCTCAAAGACCGTCCGTAACCTCTGGCAGAGCTCCTGCTGTGCAGTCAGCAGGAATGCAACTGTCCTATTTTATGTTGGTGTTGTTATTAGTCACCTCTAATTGGGTAACCTTTAAAATGCAGCCAGAATGGCCAAAACTCATGTCATTCCTCAGAGTGGATCAGGTTTCCATGTTACATACATTGTGCATGCTTAAATCAACCCTGGTACCCTGTTTGGTCTTGGAATGATCACATTGACTAATCATCTGTGAAGTTATCTAAAATAGCAGTTTATGCACCAGATCATCAAGCAAGAAACCATTGTAGTTAGCTTCTGGAGCTGTAGGTATTGGTGGACATATTCAATTGATAGACTTACTCACTTTCAGTTCTCATGTTGGGGCTGTTATGCCCAAATCTAACCCAGATCTTAGCAGAGCCTCAAGGATATGTTCACTGCACCATTTGCATTTTTTCTCAGGTACTAGATCTGTCCTTGTCTGCACAAAGCAACCTCTAGTTTGAGATTAGAGAGAATTTCAACCTGAAACATCTTGCAAGGGGGTATGAGAGTGGGATAGCAGCAGTTAATGTGCAAGTGACAGTAGCAGTCAAATTATTTGTTCTGTGAAGATGCTAATCTATTAATCTTGTGCTGCTAATCCACAAATGGTGTGTTGCTTCAGGGTTCCTGAGCTAGAGTAACCTAAATTATAGATAACTAAAGCCAATACTGAAGCAGAGAGAAGCCCTCAGGCTGATACCCTGCGCACTGTGCGTTGGTATCACAAAAGAAATCGTTTCAATGCAAAGAGCAGCACAGTGGCTTTCCATGATTCCCCTGGTAGGCCAGCATGTTGTCCTTTATTCAGTGCAAAAGAATGTAAAACAATTCTGTGTAGAGCTCCTTATAAAGAAATAAGGAACATGTCCCTTCCTCCACTCCCAAGGTTAAGTGACAGAGGGACCAGGTGATGAAATGGAGATAAATAGGTCTAAGCACATACTAAATTATAATTTTAATTTCCATTTGATAAATGACACATCTGTTACTATGGACGTTTAAGTGAAAAGTAAGTTTATTTAAATGGACTTTAATTTCCCACTCCAAGCCTTAAATAGGTTGGATTTCAGTTTGTTAAATGATTAGCTTTTATGTACTTTTGTTGGACATGCGTTTTTGTCGTAGGGAGGAATAGAAGCGTATGCTGACAATACAGTTGTAATCTTGTATTCCCCAAAGAGAGAGTTGTACCTGATAAAGACTTAACAGTTTCAACTGGAAGTGAAACTGTAATATTTTCAAATACCTTTTTTTTTTTTTTATAAGAGTATTTCTGATGTGGAGCCATTTATGCAAAATAAAACGCAAACTTCTGCAGACCAGACATATTGTGTATAGTGAAATTTGAGCACTAAAGGGTTAAACCATACAGTGGTTTTTTTTTTTATTTAGCATAGCAGGCAGATGTAAGTGTGTTGTGTTACCATGGCAATCAGGGCTATAGTCTTAAAGAAGTTACAAAGACAGTCAGATGTAACGGTAAAAAAACAGTGATTTTCCTAGGCTGCGCCTTGTTTTGGATGGAAATGCTGGCTCATGCAGCGTTGAGAGTGAGCTCATTGGTTCAGTTCACAATCCTCCCTCTCATTGCACTCTCTCTCCCCCCTTCTCTCTTCTCTCTCCAGAATGGTAACACTGCCTTAGCTATTGCAAGGCGACTGGGATATATCTCAGTGGTCGATACGCTGAAGGTTGTAACGGAGGAGATTACTACCACCACAACTGTGAGTTGCAGATGAATTCAAATGTCTCTCCTTTATTCAGAATGTTGTCTTTCTCTTCTTCCTTCAGGCTCTCCATGTATCTCTGTCCTTTTTTTTTGTTTTCTGGTTTTAGCCCTCCTCCCCTTCCCTTTTTGTTGGATTCTTGCGAAAATGCTCTAATGCTTTCAGTGTATCTTTTAAACAGTGCAACACAACAGGCTTCACTGAGCTAGGTAACAGAATTGTTGTGCATACAGATGGAAAACTATTCAAAAGCAGAGTAAAAGGTTTTTCTAGGTATGGTCTCAGCTGCAAACCCAGACTTTCCAGAAGTTTGTGCATTGTCATTTAGGTCCTGTCCTGTTTCTCTTTTCGCGTCTCCTTTTCATTCTCTCCTTATGTTTCTACACTTCTGACACCTACTGAGGCTCAACCATTGCAGCACACCACAGCAAGTTTCTTAGCATTTGGGGTGTACCAGTGATGGACTGGTGCCAAGCTTAATGGTGCTCACTAGATGGCTCTAAATCACATCAATCATGTTATTCAAGTCATTTTCAGTTCAAATAGATACTGTTTTTCCAAAATGCAAAAGAATCTTTCCTTATGTGCTCAGTCTTCTCAGTCCTCCACACTCTTAATAGTCTGTATTTTGACTTTAGGGCTTGTGAATAGCTTCTGCTGAACAACAGCAAGGTAGTTCTGTCACTTTAAACCAGGAAATATGGACATATTCTGACACCCTGGGAGAGGCAGGTTTTATCTTCTTGGACTTTTACCTCCCATCTCTAAGTGTTCTAGCAGGTAGGAAGGGAGAAAATTAGAAAGAGTGCATAGTTTAAGAAATTAATTTTAATTTAAATTTCCATTACTGCATTTTGTCTTGAAACACTATTTTAAAGTCATACTGGTTTTTTTTTATTTTTTTTATTTTTTTTTTAATGCAAGGGAGATGAGCAGTCTAGAAAACATGTAAGATCTAGCTGTCACTTAGGAGCTTAGAGCTGTAAAAATCCACAGATTACTTAGAAGATGCCACTGTTCAATCAGGGAGAGGGTTAGAGGAAAGGAAGAAATCCAAAGTGTCTTCCAAAGGTGAAGAAATGGGAAAATAATTCTGGGTTTGTCATGTGCTGACAGCAGGCCCACTGATAGGAGCAGAGGAAGATGGAATAAAAGTAACACGGCATAAGGTTACAAATAGAGTGAGCCATAATTTATTAATGACCTGCAAAGATCAGACTAAGGTTTGGACAAGAAATGTCAGCATAATTCCAGAAGCCTCTTAATAAAGACTGGACGTTTTTGATAGTTTTGATAGTAGTTGTTTCATGTTGTTGTTTAACCTAATAGCACATCACACATGTGCGTGCATAAACACCTGTGTATCTATTCAGAGATTTAGAAAAAGAAAACCTACGTAAAATTTTTGGAGAAACTTTGGCTCTTCAAAAATGGTTTTTAGCCTCAACTGTCACCTCTTCCGTGTCCTGGCACACTTTTCCCATTTATGCCTCATATAAATGGTAACTTCCTTCCTATTGTACATTGTGTTGCACTGTGGAGCCTCCTACCTTGTCATATATAAGTATTAGGTACTTTGTAATAACAGGGATTACATGATGGAAAGACACCTGTGGGTTATTTACTTTGGATAAATGGTTTTTTAGACATTGAGGGTAATGGGTTTTTCTGCCAGATACCAGATGCCTGGGGTTTAGGACTGAATCAAATACTGAACTTTACTTGCATACTTGACCTCTAATGCTTGCATATAAGAGAAGTATGAAATCTTGAACTGTGTCTGTGTGCAAAGTACTGCTCTTACAAGTCAGGTGGGAACCCTCGATAAAGTCAGCAAATTTTTTAGCCATGAATTTGTCAGAATCCTGTGCTTTTAGCATATAGAGAATATGATCCTCTGGTGGTGATATTCATGGTGGGGAATGTTGATTAAACATAATTCAGAACAAGTCCTAAAAAGGACGGCTAAATAACAGGCACTCCCTGCAATAAAGTTCTCCGGATGGTGGTGAGATTGGTCTTGCCAAACCAGAACACAGCGTTTAACACTGAAAAAAGGGTGCTGTCACCATAGCTACCTCATTCTCTGAGATTGTTGCTGGGTGATGCATGGTGGATCTTAGATGGGCTGATGCTTTATTGATATTCAAGTCACTGGCATTTGAGATGAAGAAAAGGTCTCCAGTGCCAAGGCTTTTGGTCTAACTTTGAACAAGTTTTCCTCTTACTTGCATTAGTGTTATTATCAGTGCAGCCACATGAATATAAAGCAATAGAGGGAATAAACTGCACTTATATTTACTCACAGATTAGATATATATAGGAAATAAATCAGAATAAGCCAGACTTTCAAAGTTTGGCTATGCAATTAAGTTTTGGAGTATTTACACAAACAGGTCTAGTCTTCCTATGAACAAATGAATATAAGAGGAGCTTTGAGGTTGTTTACAGTATACTGCCATTGAATGTACGTATAGGTTTATATACCTGAGTTACATACCTGGATTATTCTGTGTCACCAGTTGAAAATCTGGCTTTACAATGAAAGTCTTAAATAGAGAAGCATTCAAGTAGTTGAATTCTTAGTGGAACAGAACAGTAGGAAGTTTGAGAAATATATATTGAGCAATTTTCAAAGTGGGGCGAGATATAGATTTTAAATTTTGGGAGTATTTGACACTTCCAATGTGCCTATCAGTTACAAAAAAAAACCCCAAAACAACAAAAAAACAACCACAAAACAAAACAGACCACATCTAGTATTATATTAAAAGTTAATTTAAAAATTTTAATTCATAACTTTGGTTGGGAATTGATGATTCTTGCTGAGTTCAATATTCCAGAGATTTTTTGTTCTTCTGAAACATGCATGTGTACACACACGCACTCTTGTAATTCTGCTTTCCAAACTTTGTTTCAGTTGTTAAAATATATAATAATTTTCTGTGACTAGAGCGAAAATCAGAAATAAAGTATCATTACTTCTGTGTAAGTAAACAATGTCTGTGCGCCTTAGTCAGAGACCAGATTGTTATATAGGGGCCTGTAGAAACCTAATTTAGGAATAAATAGATATCATGATAAATGATATCATGTTATTAGTTACTAGTTACTAGGGCCTGCAGAGGTAAGTTAAACGAAAGACAGTGTACAGCATTTCTCTATACCTGTGGCTTGTAGACTAGAGTATTGTAATATCCCTTCACATCTGTGTTCTTCTAATCAAAGGGATTTTGTATGTAAGGTAAGTTGGGAACTCCAAGTTCTGGAATAAGCTAAGGTTTGATACCAAGTTCTCTTAATTAAATTTTGGTCATACGGCAAACAAACAAAACCTAGCATTTGTGACTCTTAGGCAGACCCTTTCATTTCCCTTTCTTCAGAATTTGGTCACCTCCTCCTGCCTTTGTTTCCTTCCTCTCCACCCTCCCC